>SJYC01129018.1:0-18645 GCA_006408675.1 Madoqua kirkii | reverse complement strand
AAGCTGAAACTCCAGTACTTTGGCCACCTCATAAGAAGAGTTGACTCATTGGAAAAGACTCTGATGCTGGGAGGGATAGGGGGCAGGAGGAGAAGGGGATGAGAGAGGATGAGATGACTGGATGGCATCACTGACTCGATGGACGTGAGTTTGAGTGAACTCTGAGAGTTGGTGATGGGCAAGGAGGCCTGGTGTGCTGCGATTCATGGGGTCTCAAAGAGTCGGACACGACTGAGTGACTGAACTGAACTGATGACTTCGAATAAAATTTCCAGTTATAGCTCACATATAGATTCCATAAATTCTTAGTCTTATGCAATTTAGATGGAACGAAAGATGGTGTGCTAGAAAATTATGATGATATAAAATTTGGCTCTCTTGGTAACAAAAGTACTGATTATGGATATGCCCATGGAAAGTTTGAATAAAATTGTTTAATGGATATATATGAGTAGGAAAACATCTGAAAATAATACTAGGTAATGTGGTATTATAAATTTGTGTAATTTGTGCATGCTCAGAGTCATGTCAGACTCTTTACAGTCCCATGGACTCCTCTGTTCATGTAATTTTCCAGGCAAGAATACTGGAGTAAGTTGCCATTTCCTACTCCAGGGGACTTTCCAACCCAGAGACTGAACGCATATTTCTTGGGTGGGTGCATGGGTGCTAAGTCATGTCCCATTCTTTGCAACCCTATGGACTGCAGCCTGCCAAGCTCCTCTGCCCATGGGACTCTCCAGGCAAGAATACTGGAGTGGATTGTCATGTCCTCCTCTGGGGGAATCTTCCCTGACCCAGGGATCGAATCCATTTCTCCTGCAGCTCCTGCACTGCAGGTGGATTCTTTACTGCTGTGTCACCGGGGAAGCCCAAGTAAGTAAACGTACATGTGTAAATTATTAAATGATTTTTTACTATGTCTTCAAAGTTTCTAAAATATTATATATTCTCGTAGGGCAAAACAAACCCAATACCTCACTATTTTTGCATATTCTTATTAGGAAAATAAGAGATTGATTTAAATTTGAGGTCACTTTAGGAAAATTTGGTAGTTTTCTGAAGCTACTAGTGATTACATGTGAATCAACTTAATCTCCCACTAACTAGCTTTTGTTTCTTTGTTTATCCTATATAGTTATTGAAAACATGCTTGCGTGAAATGCATATGTTATGTCTCATATTGTCATCTTAATTAAAAATTTAATCTTTCATACCACTCAAAATATTCTGATAAGTCATCTTAGGCTATACACTTTAGGAAAAGTTAAAAATCATTCACTCATTCGAGATTGAAATTGTCTGGTATAAGTCTGGTTGACAAACTCTTAAAGGAAAGTCTACAGATTTATTAATCCAGAAGGAAGAGATGATATATGTGCTATATAATTTATAATTGAGAATTTAAACTGTAAAGGAGAAAATATTCAATAAATATCTCATCTTCTGTGTTTTAACCTTATCCAAAATCAATCCCATCCTTTTGGCTACGTCTCTGACAATGGAATCTTTCATTTTAATTCTGTAATGTTAGCCTGGGGTCCAGGAACATCCCTGAGGAGACAAAAAAAATCACCAAGGAAACCACTACAGAAATTCCAATTACGTTTTAGGTGCTTTATAACTGATAGCTGACGATCTTTTGTACATGGTTACTCTTTTGATAAGGGAAGCATCAGGACTGGGCTAAGGCAAGATTACGTGTGGAAAACCTTGGATTTACGAAGAATAAAGAAATCAGAAACCCCCTTCAAAACAAAAACAAAACATCAAACCAAAATAAAAACCAGACTATTCATATTCCTAATAGAGAAGGGGTTCTTTCTCCATTGTATTTACAAAGATCATTCTGATGTAGATAACAACAACGGAGCCAAATTATTCGTTATTTTTTTCAGTTGTTTACAAATGTCACTAGAAAAAGTTTAACTGCATTTAGACAGGGAAGAAGATAGGCACTTTTTTCACCTGTTACTCTTCCCTGGAAAGCCAAGTATTTCTAATAATTTCTTAGTGAAATGTGATTTAGTTGCATAATTTCCTGTATATAAATGCATTTTCTTGTTTAATATAATAGTGAAGAAATCCATTTTTATTTGCATCTCTTTTTAGTATTTTTAGAATGAGGTATTAAATTGTAATAACAAAGTTCTCTTAGTTTTCCTTTCTTTAAGAGCTCATTACTGAATACTTATTTCATCATACAGGGGAAAAATGACCCAAGAATTATTTGATTTTTAATGACTTCATTTTGACGACTAGATACAAAAAGAGAAGCAAGTTGAAGGACATCCTATTAGGACATTCCATCCTATTCAGATGGAAATGTAAATCAAGAGGAAACATTCTATAAATGTGTATTGATGTAAGCAAAGTTGCATTATCTTTCAGTGTTATTATGCTGTACAAGAAAATACTCCCAGTGATAAGTAATTATGAATAGCTAACTGTTGTTCTCATATTTTTATTTTTTATGTTCTGATATAGAGCAACATCTATATTAAATATATATATATATATATAGGGGGAGGAAAAAGAGAGAAATCAGCATTACATTCTGGGCTATAAAGGTCGTAAAAATCTTAACTAGTGTGGATGCAGGGCATGATGGCCACTGAATAGATCCATTAGTCATAATTGTAGCTGTCAGGAGCTAGTTAAATGTGTCTCTGAGGAGGTCACCTTCCACATATGAGTTGCCCTATACCAAGTGTCAGCCTTGTCAGGAGGTTGAATCCTGATGCATCTGGACAAACCTTAAAAACCCTTTCTTTTTTCAACTTAATAGAAATGAAGTAGCAAAGCTCAAAAGTAATTTAGTGTTTCTGAACTGAACTAAAGCACATAGCATACACAGTGGTAATAACACTAGAAAAGCTTTATTATTGTCTGGCTGTCTGTCCTGTTACCAACGTGTGCTGGATAGTTTACTTTTTCAGAGCCACTCAGCTGGCCTGACCTCTGTGGTCTTCATTAAAAGAAACTCCTTGCCCTCTGACTTCCATTTGGATTCAGCCCATGGCAAGTTCTAGTGGGGACTGGAGGAAGGAAGAGAGACTTCATTTCCCTGCTCTTGGATATTTTGTTCCTTGGTGTTTTCTTCCTGGGCCATGTGCTCCCCCAAGGACCACAGCAGGGACAGATGAGGATGAGGCAAGTGAGATCTTGGATATGAAACTCAAGGGGACACTGGGTCTCAGGACTGTGCAAGGGTGGGGCTGGCACCAGAAAGTAGTGTTAGTTGCTCAGCCATGTCCGACTCTTTGCCACCTTATGGACTGTAGCCTGCCAGGCTCCTTTGTCCATGGGATTCAGATTTGATGACTAATTCCTTACATTTGTCTTTTCTTTTATTGAGGGGATTCTGTTCCTTGTAATCAAAGCAGCACAGACCAAAATAGTGAGGGAACAGAGGCCTGAGAAGTAGCTGGAGAATACCTGGTTGTTCTGAATGAAATCTGGATTCTAGGACCCAGAAGCATTGCATTCTGGGCAGGACAGGCTACATAACTTGCAACAGCTAATGAAAGAAAGGGAAAAAAGAAAATGTAGGGTCTTCATTGAAAAGTTATCCATAACTTCTAGAAAGCAATAGCAGAACACTAAACCAGTACCTGGGGACTTTCTGAATGTGAGGTCACACACCCAGGAAGTCAGCCTTTCTGGGATATTTGTAAATGAAATGGTGATCTTTGAGGAACTGTGAAGAATTGGAGAAGAATGAAAAAATTAAGCTATAAGTTGTTTACAAATCTTGAAAGACCTGTGGCAGTAGCATGAGTTTCTTATGCATCTTTTTGATACAGGGTATTTATTAAACACAAAGTGAGAACTAATATTCACTGAGATCTTATGATCTCAAGGCCTGCTACATGGTATGTACTCCTACTCGTTGAAGAAATGGATGGATAAGAAAAATTCAGAAACTGGCTAAGGGTTTTATATAAATGAGCTCATTTAATACTTAAGCAACCTCAGGAGGTAAATATTAGTATTCTCTCCATTTTAGAGATAAGGAAAATGATGCTTGAAGAGTTAAAAGTAATTTGCCCAAAGTCACCTAGTTGGTTAACCTCTGCGATTGGCACCCAATTCCTCTGATTACAAAATTTAAACACTTAACCATTCTGCCTGTCCTAAGCACTTTGAATGATTGCTTGGTTTTTAAATTCCTTTTGGTATTATCTTTTGGCATTAACTGGGTCATATCTCTTAACAGTTAACGAACTTGACACCAGAGAAATATAATAATTATTAAAAACTTTAGAAATTCCAACTAGTAAATAGTAACTGTACAAGAGACTCTGATAACGTATAGGACTGCTTTCCTTAGACAGATATATTCAGACTTTTTTTTATTACCTTCCTGATCTTCTGTCATAGGGCAATGAAATCACTATATCATGGATATAATATATGATGTATTGTATCATGGATACCTATAATCTTACATGTGTACCATGCTAATTAGAACTCAATAGTCATCAAGAAATATTCATGTGAATAAAATTACATAGATACAGAAAAGCTACATGTCTGCACTCTTAGTGACCAATTTCAAGGAGTAAAAGTCTTAAAGAAGAAAAAGTCCTTAAGAATGGAATGTATATGTTGATACTGGTGAAAGCAAATCTACACTTCTTTGTATGCAAGACCCTCTTATCTAGTACCAGTCTTCTGAAATCCACAGGCTATAGGACTGTCTCCAATCTGGAGGCAGCCGGGACATTTTTTTTCTCAGGTGGATGCAACTCTTTCTGATTACCTATAATCTTACATGTGTACCATGCTAATTAGAACTCAATAGTCATCAAGAAATATTCATGTGAATAAAATTACATAGATACAGAAAAGCTACATGTCTGCACTCTTAGTGACCAATTTCAAGGAGTAAAAGTCTTAAAGAAGAAAAAGTCCTTAAGAATGGAATGTATATGTTGATACTGGTGAAAGCAAATCTACACTTCTTTGTATGCAAGACCCTCTTATCTAGTACCAGTCTTCTGAAATCCACAGGCTATAGGACTGTCTCCAAATCTGGAGGCAGCCGGGACATTTTTTTTCTCAGGTGGATGCAACTCTTTCTGAGCACCTCAATGTGCACAGAGGAGAGCGAGCCTCTGAACTTCAGTGTATGGTGACTGGTTACCAGCATTGGCCATTCTTGCCAAGGAAGCACCATTCTCTCACACAAGTAGATCAGTGCATTAGCAGGTAATAAAAATTAAAAATAGGAGAAATTAAAAGAAAAAAAAAGCAGAGAAAAGAGAGAAAATGTGGTGTCAAACAGATGCTGGAGAGAACAGCTGTGCTTCCTACAAGGGTAAAAAGAGGCAAAGAACTGCTTGCATTGTTCCCCAATACAGTAACTCTTCAAGGTGTGATGGGCCTCAAGTGTCATCCCTTCCCCTCAAAACTGGTTCCACATAACAGGCATCCGAGCCGTAGTGGTCACTACGAGTCCAACACCCAGCTTGTATGGGTTCCTGTGAGCACAACTCTTCCTAACTACATGTTCACTGCCATTACTTTCATTGTTTGAAATCAAAAATAGAGTATTTACAACTGAAGAAATCAACAAGCACTAGATTTTTCCCCTCTTGTCAGTTCTAGTCTGTTTGGGCTGTTATAACAAGATATCCCAGACTAGGTGACTTTTATTTATTTTTTATTAATTTTTATTGGAGCATCGTTCATTTACAATGTTGTGTTGGTTTCTGCTGTTCCGCAAAGTTAATCAGCTCTGTGTTGACATATATCCCTTCTATTTTGGATTCCCTTCCCATTTAGTTCACCACAGAGCACTGAATAGAGGTCCTTGTGCTATACAGTAGGTTCTCATCAGTTACCTATCATAGCAATAATATCAACAATGTATATATATATATACATGTCAATCCAAATCTCCTGCAAGTTAAATAACAGAGATTTAATTTTTCACAGTTCTGGAAGCTAAAATGCAAGAGATCAACATTGTTGGGAGAGGGTAAGGCCATTTCCAGGCTTCAGACTTATCTTCTTATCCTCACGTGGCCCAAGGAGGCTAGGGAGTTCTCTGGAGTTAAATAAGCACTTAGGTGAGGAGTTATGTCAGAATCCAGGGTGGGGTGGGGTGGGGTGGTAACGACAATAGCTAAAAAGCAGAAACAGAACCAATTGCTACTTTTGCATGCATTCTCCACAAAAATCAATTCAAAAGCCAGGAGCGAGGGCAAATGACTTTTTCCTTGTAATGGCCTCATTTTATGGTTAAAGACAATCCTCTAGAAATCTTATAATGCTGTATGTCTCATAGGATGAACTGAATCACACGACCACACCTTGCTATAATGGAGTCTGGACAAGTTTCTGGCAAAGGGGAACACAATAGCCATAATGGGCTTGGGATACGCTAAGTATCAACATACAATGTGGAGGTCAGATCTAGACCATCACATGTTTTTGTAGAGCCTGCAAACTAAGGATAATTTTTCATTAAAAAATACCAGTACAGATCCATCATGTCAAAGTAAGAAAAGTAAAGGACTTATCTGGTGGTCTAATGGTTAAGAATCCTCCTTCCAATGCAGGGGACACGGGTTTGATCCCTGGTCAGGGAACTAAGATCCCTGCCATACTTTGGGGCAACTAGGCCTATGCTCTGCAACAAGAGAAGCCCCCACATAGCAACAAAGACACAGCGAAGCCAAAACAGGAAAGAAAAGCTACCCCCACCCAAGAGGCATCTGTTTGTGTGTATGTGTGTGTCAGTTGCTCAGCTGTGTCCAACTCTTTGGAACCCCATGGACTGTAGCCCCCCAAGCTCCTCTGTCCATAGACTACCAGAGTGGGTTGCCATCCCCTTCTCCAGGGAATCTTTCCAAACCAGGGATTGAAGCCAAGTCTCCTGCATTGCAGGCGATTCTTGACTACTGAGCCACCAGAGAAGCCCCAGGTACCAGTTTAATAAAAGGCTAAAAGAGAGGGTATGATTCAGTCATACTGCATTTAACCTGAAGATAAATATAAAATAATGTACTTCTCTTTACTAAATTTTCCTTCCAACTTAAAAAAATTTAAGAAAATTAAGCTTTCTGTGTCATGCTTTTTTCCCCCAACTTTATTGATTGACATATATGATTGGCATATAATGCTGTGTAAGTTTAAGGTTTGCAATGCATTTATATGATACATTTTTATATTATAAAATGATTATACCAGAGATAGCTAATATCTGTCACATTAAATATTAATAATTACTATTTCTTTTTTGGTGAGACTATTTAAGACTTACTCTCTTAGCAACTTTCAGTTATATATTATTAGCTAGAATAACCATCCTGTATATTAGTTTCCTAGAACCAATTTATTTTATAACTGGAAATTTGTACCCTGTAATCAGTATCTCCCATTCCCTCCTCCTCCCCGCACCGCACCGAGTTCCCAGTAACCATCTAAATTGGTGGTTACTTTCTGTTTAGAGCCCACATATAAGTGAGATCATACAGTATTGGTCTTTCTCTGTCTGGTTTCTTTCACTTACCATAATTCCCTCAAAGTTCATGCATGTTCTCAGGATTTCCTTCTTTCTCATGGTTAAATAATATTCCATTGTGTTTACACATACCACAACTTCTTTATCCATTCATTCTTGACAGAAACTTAGATTGTTTCCATATCTTGGCTATTGAAAATAGTGTTGCAATGAACTTGGGAATGCAGGTATCTCTTCAAGACTCTGTTTTCAATTTCTGTGTATACATACCCAGAAGTGGGATTGCTGGATCATTTAGTGGCTCAATTTTTAATTTTTTGAGCATCATCCATTCTATTTTCCATAGTGGCTGTACCATTTGCATTCCTACCAACAGTTGCACAAGTGTTCCCCTATTTTCCACACCCTCACTAATACTTATCACTTGTTTTTTTGATAATAGCCATTGTTTTGCTATTGAGTTATGTGAGTTCTTTACATAATTTGAATCTTAACCCCTTATCAGATTTTCAAACGTATTTTCCCATTCCATATGTTGCCTTTTCATTTTGTTGAGTGTTTCTTCTGCTCTGCAGAAGGTTTTCAGTTTGATGTAATCCCACTTGTTAATTTTGCTTTTGTTGCTGTGTTTCTGGTATCATATCTAAAAAAGCATTGCCAAGACCAATGTTGAGGAGATTTTCTTGAATGGTTTCTTCTTGACGTTTTACAATTTCATTTCTTATCTTTAAGTTTTTAATCCATTTTGAGTAAATTCTTTTAAGTGATATAAGATAGGGGTCCAATTTTATTCTTCTGAATGTAGTTATCCAGTTTCCCTAGCATTATTTATTGAAGCTTGATGAAAGTGAAAGAGGAGCGTGAAAACGTTGGCTTAAAGCTCAACATTCAGAAAACTAAGATCATAGCATCTGGCCCCATCACTTCATGGCAAGCAGATGGGGAAACAGTGGCAGTCTTTATTTCTGGGGACTCCAAAATCATTGCATTTGGTGACTGGTGCCATGAAATTAAAAGACTCCTTGGAAGGAAAGTTATGACCAGCCAGACAACATATTGAAAAGCAGAGACATTACTTTGCCAACAAAGGGTCCGTCTAGCTAAGGCTATGGTTTTTCCAATAGTTGTGTATGGATGTGAGAGTTGAACTATAAAGAAAGCTGAGTGCTGAAGAATCGATGCTTTTGAACTGTGGTGTTGGAGAAGACTCTTGAGAGGCCTTGGACTGCAAGGAGATCCAACCAGTCCATCCTAAAGGTGACCAGTCCTGAATATTCATTGGAAGGACTGATGCTGAAGCTGAAACCCCAGTACTCTGGTCACCTGATGCAAAGAGCTGACTCACTGTAAAAGACCCTGATGCTGGGAAAGACCGAAGGCAGGAGGAGAAGGGGACGACAGAGGATGAGATGGTTGGATGGCATCACCGACTCAACAGACATGAGTTTGAGTAAACTCTGGGAGTTGGTGATGAACAGGGAGGCCTGGCATGCTGCAGTCTATGGGTCTCAAAGAGTCGGACATGACTGAGCAACTAAATTGAACTGAACTGAGTTATTGAAGAAATATCCTTTCCCCACTAAATTTTCTTGGTTCCCTTGTCAGATATTAGTTGACTATATATTCAAACATTTATGCTTGGGCACTTCATTCTGTTGCATTGGTCTATGTGCACATTCCCCCCCCTCCTGCCCCCCAGTATGTTTCTCTTTTGATTAGTATAGCTTTGCCAAACAGTTTGACATCAGAAACTGATGTCTCCAGCTTTGTTCTCTTTTCTCAGGATTCCTTTGGATATATGGGATCTTTGGTGGTTCCATACAAATAGTAAAATTTTTTTCTACTTGCTTGAAAAAGGCAATTGAAATTTTGATAGGAATTTCATTGAATAAAGATGGCTTTGAGTAGTATGGACATTTCAACAATATTAATTCTTCTGATCCATGAGTATGGCATATCTTTCCATTTGTTTGGGTCTTTTTCAAATTCTTTCATCAGAGTCTTGTAGTTTTCAGTACAGATCTTTCACTTTTTTGGTTAAATTTATTCCTAAATACCTTATTGTTTTCGATGTTATTGTGAATGGGGTTGTTTTCCTTGTTTCTCCTTTGACTGTTGTTTTTAGTGTCAGAAGCACAGCTGATTCTGTATATTGATTTTGCATTGTGCAATTTTACTGAGTTCATTGATTAGTTCTAACCATTTTTTTTTGGTGGAGTCATTAGGATTTTCTACACATCATATTATTTGCAAAAAACCCCAGAATTTTGCATCTTCCTTTTTGAGTTGGATGCCTTTTATTTCCTTTAATTGCCTGATTGCTCTGGCTAGGACTTCCAGTACGATGCTGAATACAAGTGAACGTGCGCATCTCTGACTTAGTCCCAATTACAGAGAGAAAGCTTTTAATGTTTTGCCATAATGTTATCTGCGGGTTTGCCAGTGTTCTGTGCTCCGCTCAGTCACTCAGTCGTGTCTGACTCTTTGTGGGCCCATGGGCTGTAGTCCACCAGGTTCCTCTGTTCATGATGTTGAGGTATGTTTCTTGCATACCTGATTTGCTGAGCATTTTTTAAATTTATTTTTAATTGAAGGATAATCGCTTTACAATATTGTGTTGGTTTCTGCCATACATCAACATGAAACAGCCATAGGTGTGTATGTGTCCCCCTCCCTCTTGAACTTCCCTCCCACCTCCCTCCCCATCCCACCTTTCTAGGTTGTTATAGTGTTGAGCATTTATTATCATGAGAGTTTGTTGTATTTTGTCACTTTTTTTCCCTACATCTATTGGGCTGATCATATGATTTTTATCTTCTTTCTATTAATGTGGTATTTCACATTTATTGACTTGTGTAAGTTGAACTGTCCTTATATCTCAAGGATAAATCTTGATAGATTGTGGTGTAAAATATTTTTATGTGGTTTGGTAATATTTTGTTGAGAATTTTTACATCTATATTCATTAACGATATTGATCTGTAGTTTTCTGGTATTAATAGTATTCTTACTTATCTGGTTTTGCTATCAGGATAATACTGGACTCATAAAGTGTGCTTACTAGTGTTCCTTCCTTTTTAATTTCTTGGAAGAGTTTGAGAAAATCGGCATTAATTTTTCTTTAAATGTTTGGGAGAATTTACTAGTAAAGTCAGCTGGTCCCAGGCTTTTTTTGTTGGGAGGTTTTTGATTACTGATTCAGTCTCTTACTCTCTGGTCTATTCAGATTATCTTCATGATTCAGCAGATGGTGGGTTTCTTTCTAGGATTTTTTCTATTTCTTAGAATTATCCAGTTTGTTGGTGTATAACTTTTCATAGCAGTCTCTTATGATCTTCATATTTCTGTGGTATCAATTACAATGTCTCTTTGAATTCTTGTTTTATTTATTTAACTCTTTTCTTAATTTTTCTTGTCTAGCTAAAGATTTTTCAACTTTGTTTATCTTAAAAAATTTTTTTTGTTTTATTAACTTTTTATACTGTTTTTTTTCTGGTCTCTACTTCACTTTTTTCTTCTGCTAAAGTTTAGTTTGTTCTTTTTCTAGTTTATTGCTGCAAACATCCCTCTTAGAAATGCTTTTGCTCCATCCCATTAGTTTTAATATATTTATTTCTGCCCACGAGGGCAGGCAGTGATTGTGACCAGAGTCAGTGCTGACTACAGAGGGCCAGCTGCAGGTATCTACATAGTGGCGAGGGTCAGTTGCAGGTAAAAATGTAGTGATGGAGGTCAGGGCAGTCAGCAAGGGCTAGGGTCAATTACGGACTCATTGGCAGCTCTGGGACCCTGGCTGTTGTTGTGTACTACCATGGCTGCTGGGTCTTCCATGGGTGCATGGCAGTGAAGACAATCACAGTGGCTGAGCCAGGGTCATGCAGATGCCTAGCTGGAGGGGCTTAGCTGCAGGTGACAGCAATGGTACAGGTCAATAACAGAAGACAAGGCCCAGTCGGGTCCCCAAAGCAGCTGCATGGGCCCTGGCCATTGATGTGCTCTTCTGTGGCTGTTCTCCTTCTGGGTGTACATCCTACAGTGGAGTCCAGTGACGCATCAGGCCAATGGCGTACAAGTGCACACTTAGAAGGGCTAACCCTGAGTGTATGGATGGTAGTGATGGTTTAGTGGACCAAGTGGTTAAATGGACTGAATTGTGTCTGATTGTTGTGATTCCATGGACTGTAGCCCGCCAGGATCCTCTGTCCATGGGATTTCCTAGGCAAGAATACTGGAGTGGGTTGCCATTTCCTGCTCCAGGGGCTCTTCCTGACCTAGGAATTGAACCCAGGTCTCCTGCATTGAAGGCAGTTTCTTTACCAACTGAGCCACCAGAGAAGCATAGTGCATACACTATGCATATGTATAGTGACGAGGCTCAACTCATGGGCCTAGGCTGATGTGTTGCATTTGCACAGCTGCAAAGGCCTGGGCTGGTTGCTAGTGAACCTCCCCGGCTCTGTTAGGGTGAAGGGTGGGAGAGGGAGCAGGGAGGGACTCAGGTGGCTGGTGTCAGTCAGTGAACATGAGTATCTGTGGGTTGAAAGCCGATGACGTCTTCAGGGCTCCTTGGTGACTGTTTGGGCATTGGTTCCTTCAGTGGCAAAATCCAAAGCTGGTCCCTTGGAACTGTAATTGTTCTAGGTGCATGGCTGCTACTGGGAGCCCTTGCTTCTCTTTCTTGTTTCTAGCCATCTCTATATGTCTCGTCTTTACAGGTCTGAGTTGGGTGAGTCAAAAGTGGGTTTGTGCAATGTCCCAAAAGGCTGGCAGAGCTAGTTACTCACTTTGCTCTTCCTTTCCTGGGAAGGAAATTCTTTCTAGCTGGGAAGTTCCTCCTGGCGCTGAGCCATGCTGGCTTAGGGGTTGGGATAATCACGAAGAGTTAAGCTCTCTTCCCTCTTTTCCTGTAGCTGTTCTCAGGTTTTTGTTCCACTGCGCTACTGAAGTTTGTCTTTTTTTTTTTTTGGCCGTACTGTGCAGCTTGTAGGATCTTAGTTCCCCCTCCAGGGATTAAACCTGGGCCCACAGCAGTGAAAGCATAGAGTCCTAATCATTGATGCAGGCAGGCATGTTAAGTCGCTTCAGTCGTGTCCAGCTCTTTGCAGCCCTATGGACTATAGCCTGCCAGGCTTCTCCATCCATGGGATTCTCCAGGCAAGAATTCTGCTATGGATTGCATACCCTCCTCCAAGGGATCTTCCTAACCCAGAGATGGAACCCGTGTCTCCTGCGGATCCTACATTGCAGGCAGATTCTTCACTGCTGAGCCACTGGGGAAGTCCGCTAATCACTGGACCACCAGGGGATTCCCTGTTGCTGGAGTTTCTTAAGTGGACCCCAGAGTGCTCCCAGAGCTGACTTTCCTGGGATAGCTGTCTAACTCTTAAGGCTGAGGTCTCCTAATGCACCATTTTGGTGACATCACTCACCTTTTATGTTATACTTTTAAAGGCACAATAGATACGGATGGTTTTACTTTAAAATAAATGACAAGTACATGTTTATTGTGCAGTGACATTATACCTGTGTGAAAAGATTACAATATATATTGACATTTCCAGATTCATCACAACAGTCCCAACTCACAAGAAAACAGTGATGAGAAAAATACAAAAATTTAAAACACAACATCTCATCACAGCAAGATTTTTTCACAAAAATAAAAATGGAAAAGTTTCGATGAAAGTAGATTTCTGAGTGGCTCATTTTGTTAGCTGAGCCAGGAAAGCTGTTCACTGATAAGGAGTTTAATTAAGTCATGTTTAATGGCAGCAACTAAAGAAATATTTCTGGAGAAAATAAACTTAAGACCAGGAGCTTTTCATTGAAAACAGTTACTTGAAGAGTTGAGGACACTGGGAGCAGCATCAATCATCTCATCACAGCAAGATTTTTTCACAAAAATAAAAATGGAAAAGTTTCGATGAAAGTAGATTTCTGAGTGGCTCATTTTGTTAGCTGAGCCAGGAAAGCTGTTCACTGATAAGGAGTTTAATTAAGTCATGTTTAATGGCAGCAACTAAAGAAATATTTCTGGAGAAAATAAACTTAAGACCAGGAGCTTTTCATTGAAAACAGTTACTTGAAGAGTTGAGGACACTGGGAACAGCATCAATAGTTAATTAAAAATCAAAGTCAAGGACTTCCCCCATGGCCCAGTGGTTAAGACTCTATGTTTCCACTGCAGAGGGCCCAGGTTCAATCCCTGGCCAGGGAACGAAGGTCCCACATACTGCTGGGTGCAGCCAAAAACAAAAAAAAAAAAATAGAAAAAGAATTTTTTAAATCAAAATTAATGATATCCACAGGTTTTCCTCAGCTCTTGATGAGCTGACAGATGTTACTAACATTGTTCAATACATTGTTTATTCAAGGAGTCAATGCTGAGTTTGAAGCAACTGAAGAATCAGCCTCTATAAACTGTTTGTATTGGAACAACTAAAGATGAGAATATTTTCAAAGAAATTGAGAAAACTTTAACTCAGTACAACCTGAAGTGGAATCTGCTGAGATAAGTTCCAGCTGATGGTGATAAAAATATGTGAGGAGAAGACTTATTTGAACAAATTTATAAAGCTTGTGGTTAATTACTATATTATTCATCCATGGGTCACTGGCACAAAGTTTTTCAGTTTCTTGTGCTTTTGAACCAGTGGCCTCCACGTTAAACTTCATTTACTCTGGTGGATTTAACAACCATCAGTTCTATGGACTTTTGTCAAAAATAGAGACTGAATATTTTTGCCTTGCTCTGCCACACAGGAGTCGATGGCTTAGACGTAGTTTAGTTTTATTGCAATCTTGGAGCTCAGGCCTGAGACTGATTTTTTTTGAAATGAGAACTTCCCTCAATCAGTTTTATTGAACACTGGTTTTGAAAATTCTCTTTTGCTGCAGACTTGGTCATATTTCTCAATATAAAATTACAAAGTAAACAGTGCTTAAATGTAAATGTAACTCTGTGAGAAAGTCATTTTAAGAACAACTGATGTTCTTTGAATCACAAGTAATGTCAAGCTGTTTGATACACTTCCTGTGCTGTCAAAGTTTTAAAAAGAAGCAAGATCTTCATTCCCACAAAAATTTGCAGGAGATATATTTTCTAAGCTCAAACTGCAATTCCAACAGCATTTTTAGATCTCAGTGCATGTGGAAAGGAAATTTCCATATTTTAAAATCCATTTAACTTTCCAACTAAGTATCTTCCACCTAGCCTTTAATTGAAGTGATTAATCTGCAATATCATGGCATGGTAATTGGCAAATATCAAGAGAAGAACCTAATAGAATTCTGTAAATTACTTCCAAGTGATAAATATGCTCAATTAAAATTATATGCTCATAGGCTGATATCAGTATTTTGCCATATCGATCTGTGTAAAGGATACTTTCAAAGATGAAATGGATAAAATCTCATTATAGATCAACATTAACAGATGAATATTTGGAATTGACTTTGATTAACAGGGAATACTAACTTTGAATCCCTATTAAATGAACTATTATCTTCTAACAAAGAATTCCATTCTTATTAGTAGACATGAATTATAAATGATTGTACTCAATTATTGCACTTTGAATTTCATCAATAAAAATTTTATGGAAATTTGCCTTTTCTTTCTCTCTTTTTAGTTAACTTTTTCTATAATGTACTCAATTTTGCCTCGGTTCAAAAACCTAGAATATTTACTTTCTGGGTTCATTATAGAAAAAATTTGTTGATCTCTGGTTTTGAAGGAAATGGCAATGCACTCCGGTACTCTTGCCTGGAAAATCTCATGGACAGAGGAGCCTGGAGGGCTACAGTCAATGGGGTTGCAAAAGAGTTGGACACGACTGAGAGACTAACATTGGTTTTGATCAATATTGTTCTAGCCCCTTTTTTAAAAAAAAATAATTTTATCTATGTATTTATTTTTGGCTGTGCTGGGTTCTTGTTGCTGCGAGGGCGTATCTCTGGTTGCAGCGAGCGAGGACTACTCTCTAGTGCTGCATGGGCTTCTCACTGTGGTAGCTTCTTTTGTTGTGGAGCAAGGATTCTAGGGTGCTTGGGCTTCAGTAGTTGTGGCCCCCGGGGCTCTAGAACACAAGCTCAATAGTTGTGGCACACAGGCTTAGTTGCTCTGAGGCATGTGGGATCCTCCTGGTTCAGGGATCGAACCTGTGTCTTCTTCATCAGCAGGCGGATTCTTTATCACAGAGCCCTTAGAGAAGCTCTGGTATTGCTTTAACATGGAAATTTCATCAAAATAATGTATCTTGATATTATTAGTAGCAAGGATCTGATGGTGTCACACAAATAAGAAAAGAGATTGGTTACAGTTAATACAGATACATGGCCACTTTATCCTATTGCTATTGCTTCATCCTATTGCTCCAGCTGACACTGAACAAGCCACCAGACAGGTGAATGAGGCTATTCTAGACCAGCCAAGCTTCCAATTGACTTGACATGACTGTAGACATGTAAGCAGACTCAGGGGGAACCAGCAAGAGCCAGCCTGTATCAGAAGAATTGTCTAGGTAACCTGAAAATGAATACGTGTATCTGAGTGTGTGTATGTGTGTGTGTGTGTGTGTGTGTGTGTGTGTGTGTGAGTATGTGTTTTGTAGACAGTCTTTTTATCAGCACCATTTGCTTGCACCCCCTTTTTAAAGGCCTCCTACTTTTCCTTTGTTAAAAACAAAAGATTCCCAGCACCTTACTGTGACAAAATGCTCCAGGATTAAGTTATGTAATTGCTTTGCAAAATAATAAATCTACCAAAATTTCAGCAGCCTTATGCAAACTGCTGTTTGATATTATCTACTCAGATTTAACAATTCTGTGGGGCATAACAGCCCTTTAGGTGACTTCCTGGGTGGCCCTGGAAAGGGCCCATTTTTTCAATGCTGAGGTATGGCAGATCCTATATTCTCGGTCACCAAATCCTGTAGTTCATCCCTGGGGTTTGAGCTTGCAGATGGCCATGGTTGTGCCTGTTTTGGGCTTGGCATACTCTGCGTAGGTGACTTCAGAATGACATCACCCTGCTGGTTTCCCCATGGAAGGGGCTAGAGATGGGCTTAAAGCCCTCGGTACTAGACTAGGCACTGAATGGCCAACTTTCTGACCATGGTTGTTGTGCAACAGCTTTCCATGGTGCTTGTCCCCTTCCATTTTGAGCCGTTTCCACTCTTACCATGACTAGACATGATTGCTTTTGCAATCCAAACACTCCTGATTTCAAGCTGCTGAGTTCTAAGGTAGTTTGTTAACACAGCAAATGCTAAGTGTTGTAGGTGATCAAATAGGAAAAGGAGTACATCAAGGCTGTGTATTGTCACCCTGCTTATTTAACTTCTATGCAGAGTACATCATGAGAAACACTGGGCTGGAGGAAGCACAAACTGGAATCAAGATTGCCAGGAGAATATCAATAACCTCAGATATGCAGATGACACAATCCTTATGGCAGAAAGTGAAGAACTAAAAAGCCTCTTGATGAAAGTGAGAGAGGAGAGTGAAAAAGTTGGCTTAAAGCTCAACATTCAGAAAACTAAGATAGATCATGGCATCTGGTCCTATCACTTCGTGGCAAATAGACGGGGCAACAGTGGAAACAGTGGCTAATTTTATTTTGGGGGGCTCCAAAATTACTGCAGATGATGACTGTAGCCATGAAAATAAAAGACACTTACTCCTTCAAAGGAAAGTTATGACCAGCCTAGACAACATATTGAAAAGCAGAGACATTACTTTGTCAACAAAGGTCCATCTAGTCAAGGCTATGGTTTTTCCAGTGGTCATGTATGAATGTGAGAGTTGAACTGTGAAGAAAGCTGAGTGCCAAAGAATTGATGCTTTTGAACTGCAGTGTTGAAGAAGACTCTTGAGAGGCCCTTGGACTGCAAGGAGATCCAACCAGTCCATCCTAAAGGTGATCAGTCCTGAATAGTCATTGGCAGGACTGATGCTGAAGCTCAAACTCCAATACTTTGGCCACCTGATGCGAAGAGCTGACTCATTGGAAAAGATCCTAATGCTGGGAAAGATTGAGGGCAGGAGGAGAAGGGGATGACAGAGGATGAGATGGTTGGATGGCATTACCGACTCCATGGACATGGGTTTGGGTGGACTCCAGGAGTTGGTGATGGACAGGGAGGCCTGGCATGCTGCAGTTCATAAGGCTGCAAAGAGTTAGACACGACTGAGTGGCTGTACTGAACTGAACTGTAGGAAAGTGAAAGTGAAGTGGCTCAGTCATGTCCGACTCTTTGCGACCCCGTGGACTGTAGCCTAACAGGCTTCTTTGTCCATGGGATTCTCTAAGCAAGAATATTGGAGTGGGTTACCATTTCCTTCTCCAGGGGATCCTCTCGACCCAGGGATCGAACCCGGGTCTCCCGCATCGGAGGCAGACGCTTTAACCTCTGAGCCACCAGGGAAACCGAACTGTAGGTGATCAAGGTAAGTGTGCAAGATATCTTCTTCTTGTTTTGCATGCAGCATGTGGGATCTTAATTCCCTGACCAGGGACTGACCCCTCACCTCCTGCAGAGGAAGCATGGAGCACCAGGGAAGTCCTGAGATACCTTCTTTTTGCCCCTTTCCTGGACCACAGGAGATGAGCTCATATGAACTGCAACACTGGCTTCCCTGGCTTCAGAAAATCAGAAAGAGAGGAGAATGATGACGGTCAAGGTAATAACTCCTGAGCCCTCTCCCCGTTAGGTCACTATGAACCAGCTGTGTTCCTTGATCAAAGGTCCCAGCTCCTGTCAGGTAGTGTCCTATGTACACAGCCTTTTCCATGTTTCGTAGCTACTCCTTCTTGTCCTAATTTAGGCTCAGAGGTGATTTGGGGGGCCTGAATATTTCTGAATCTCCCTTGTGATCTCTTTATTCCATGCCCACACCTCTGTTTACGGCCCCTCTATTAAATGCTACTCCATTTTCCTAATTTGATTGTGCCATCTGTTTCCTGCTGAGACCTTGACTAAGAGAGGAGTCCTTATCCAAAAGGTAACCAACCTCTTAGCAAAGGCTTGAATGATTCAATGGAATGAGTCATGAAAATATGAGAAGGTAAGTGCCAAGATCCTGTAGCAGCAAGGGGGCAGGGTGACTGGAGTGGAGTGGGTTGGAACGAGTGTAGAAGGCAAAGATTAACAGGGTGTGTGTGTGTGTGT
>SJYC01129016.1:0-16001 GCA_006408675.1 Madoqua kirkii | reverse complement strand
GAACCCCCCCCCCCCCCCCCCCCCCCCCCCAACAAAATCTCCCAATACCAAGAAGCTGCTTTTGCACCGCCAAAAGCTGCATAGGGGCAGACTGCCAATAGGACCATCCGGACACGCTGCAGTGGTGTCTCCAGGCGGGTTCCTTTAATCCGCCTCTCCCTAGGCTAACTCCCTACTGCGGCGCAGTCCCACAGCCAGCACTCGCGCGCACCACCCTTCCAGCTCAGGGACTGCTGCGGAGCGCTTGGCCGCCCACGCCGCCTTCCAGCCGCAGTGCGCCGCCTTGGCTTTGAACGCGCGTGCGCTTAAGCAGGGGCGGGCGGGTCGAAGTTGGAGGAGGCGGGGCAAGCCCTTGAGGTCTGCGGGCCATTGGCTGTCTCCCCATAGTCACCGCCCCCAGGCGTTCGAGACGGCGGGGCGGGCCACGTCAGGCAGCCGGCGTGGGGCTGAGCTTGTGGCAGAAGGGAGGTAAGCTTTGCGGGTGTTAGGCGGCGGGCTGCGGGCCTCTGTCTCCTGCACAGAGGTCGCCCGATGGCACTCGCCTATGGCCTGACTCAGCTTGCTGGGAGGGAGGTTGAGGCCCGGCGGGCCTGGAGCTTTAATGGGAGATGGGGTAATAGAGCATGTGGTGGCAGGGCCGCGTCGTGGTTTGGGCGGCCGGGAAGGGGACAGGTCTTGTCGATTGCGCTCGTCCTGTCCCGCTGGGGTTCTGAATTCCCGAAGGAGTAGGCCTTCGGCGTTAGAGATCTCCTGGATGCCTGGGTGGGGCCGGCTCTGGTGACTGCGGAGGGGCTCAGCGGGATCCTGATTCGGAAACAGGTCGGCGCGGTCCTTGCATACCTTCCTGCATCAGGTTGCAGTCATCCCACTTTTCCCTAGTCTTAAGGCAGCACAGGAGACTCTAGCCCTCCCCTCCTTGTCCTGGAGTGACTGTCTCCTCCTAATTCCCGGCGACTCACTCAGATCTTGTCTACTTTAATGCAAGGGCTTGTGGGTGAGCAGGGCCTGTTTTCAGATCTCCTGGCTCTGTCCTCACTTGCAGGAATTACTTGAAGAAGTAGTATGTTTCTGTATCTCTGTATATATATCACATACACGTATGAACGTATGTTTCGAAATGTCAGCAACAGCTATGCAGAGATTTAGAGACTTGCCCGTTGTGTTGCCTTACTATCAGTTTTAGTTTCAGCATGATATCCTTAATTTAGTTTCTGAATTTGAAGCTTCTGAAATCAATGAAGTCATGCTATCAAGTATCATTGCCATCAGTCATTCATCTGTTCAGCACTTTTTCAGTGGGTTCCTTGGTGGTCAGGGTCTTATGCCATAAAGTAAAACAGTCATTCCCTGTCTTTTTCTTCCAGTTTATTAGCCAGTTTTATCGTCTAGATTTGATGATTCAATTTCAGGTTTTAGATTTAGGCACAGAAGCTTATGATCCTATATCATAAGCTATATAGCTCTTTTGTGACCTCATTCAGTTTTCTTACTTTTAACTCCTGTAAGCCTCAGACTGTTATAGCTCTGAGGCATAGTTCTGCTAAGTATCACTAAAAACCTAGGTCTCAGGCACCTATCAGAAAAGTGAGGGGATGGGGTTAGAAATATTTAGTAATATTGAGATATTCAAGGACAGGATGGGCAGATTGCATGTTTACTGAACTGTGTTAATATTTGAGAAGTGATCATTTACAAAACCCTGGATATATTTTAAGATCATATGTTTTACTCTTCCTGAATCTGTCCACATTGACTTTTTGACTAGCAAGCAAGTGCATGTTTACAGTTTTGATTCACATATAATTCTCGCACTCAAAGCACTATGACTCATCTAAATTTTGAAATGTAATAATCAGGATATTATAAATGTTACATTTAAAAGTATGATATAAAAACATTGGATAAGAATGCAATTTTCAAAACATTTTTACTTGCTTTAATAGATTAGTGGTAACTGCCTTGGTTATTTATTTACTTGGTTAATATTTGGTAGTTGTCATCATCTGGTTAATGTCTTTCAATATCCTGTTTATGTTAACATTTATTTTATCAACCTAAAATTTATTGGATTTTAATTGATTGCTGCTTTACAGTTGAGAATTAATAACCATAAGGTAAGCACATCATCAGTTTGAGAGTAAAGATGCTCATAGAGAGGTAACAAATAGGTTTTGATTTGTTGATTTATTGATGGTACTTACTAAGTAATCCATTTGGTCTTCCTGCAGGTGTAAAATTTCTAGAATAGTCTTTTTGAGACATAATATTCATAGCCTTGGAGAAGTGCATGGCAACCCACTCCAGTGTTCTTGCCTGGAGAATCCTATGGACAGATGAGGCTGGCAGGCTACAGTCCATAGTGTCACAAAGAGTTGGACATGGACTAAAGTGACTTAACACACACATTCATAGAGCCTTGTGATACTTTGGACTGTTATTCACAAACCATTAACTGAATTAAATTAAACCCCTATATCACTACTAGGGGTTGGGAAAATTTAAGAAAAAGAACTTTAACAGATTTTTCTAGTTCTAGAAAAGGAGCAGATCAACATGGGAAGACTGGGGAGAAATGCAGGAGCTGAGGAAAAAAATCCAAGTGGAGTCTTCTGGTTTAAAGTCGGGAGACTCAGGGATTCAGATTATATACTAAGATATCTGTGGGAAGAAGAAAAATTAAAATTTGGGGAGAAAAGCAGTGAAAAATGAAGTTATATTTGGAAGAAATGTAAGGAAATAGTAGTGTCAGGATTATTTTTGGATCTGTGGCAAAACCTGGTCATAATATTTCTTGGTTTATAACAATGAGCTCAGTTATCTCAAAAAAGAAGCCTAGGGTGATAACTTAAACTTTGATCAAGTTGGCAATAGATATTTCTTTAGGAAGTGTGAAATCTGTAAGTATTATATTTCTTAAAAATCTAAATATGAGTAATGTAATAAAATATGGTATAGTTTTGTAAGTATAATATAAATCTTTGATTCACAATTAGTGATAAATTGGATGGAAGTTGTGTGTACTGTTTCCACAGGATAGGAGTCAAATTTGCTAAGCTAATAGAACAAGGGATTCTTGTAAATTTTCTCCCATTTCAATTATATGAAACAGAGTTTTCAAGCAATGCAGAAGACCTCATCCATTTTTCAAACAATAGATTGAATGTTGTTTTTATAAGTTGGGTCTGCCAAGTACCTGTGGCCTCATAATTTTTTTAACCTATTCTAAGCCATATTAGAAGTAATAATACTGCATTTAGGATTTAAAATTTTTGCTGATTTATATTGGATTCCATTCAGTTAGCCTGAGTTTTATATATTTTGAAAATATTTCAAAAGCGGTGACATTAAATACTATAACATTTTCCATTGTTCATGAAGGGAAAATATTTCTTCAGACCCAAGGAAGCTGAGAATTCAAATTGCATAGATAGTTTGTTATTATTTATTTTAAAATCCATAATTTCACTTACTGTGAACCAGTGTTTCACAGTAAACTGAAGAATTCAGTTCTTTCCAGTATATTACAGTAATCCTCTAATATTTTGGGTCAGATAAGTAACTGCTAATTTGGCTGGTAAGTGTGTTCAACAAATGTTGTAATTGTGAATGTTGAACTATACTTATGTCAAAAGGTTTTCTGGTTGGTTGGATCCATGGATGCAGAACTGTAGCCAGGGAGGGCCCACTGTAGAGTCATGTGTGAGCTTTTCACTGCAAGGAGGGTCAGCACCCCGAACCCCCAGGTTGTTCAAGAGTCAGCTGCACTTTCATCACATGTGACAACTCTCATTTTATTGGAATGCCTGGAAGGTTATGTTGAGCATTTTTAGGTTGATTCTAACCTGGGAGGTTTGAAAAATGCCTTGATGCTAATGACAGTTGCCATGGGTGTGAGAAGTGGGCGTACCTGCATTTACCTCTGATTTCCTTCCAGTTATTCTGGGACTGAGAGTCTTGGGGAATAAGGTTGTATTTCTAAGAACTCTGCACCCCTGCATGAAGATTCCTTTCACCTACTCCAGGATTTGGCTCCAGCATCGCTCTCCTGCAAGATCACATTTTCCCTCATTACTGGATTGTTCCCTTCAGTTTCTAAATATGCTGTTCCTTCTCCTACCTTAAAATAATTACTCTTTCTTGACCCCATTTCGTCTTTATGCCACCACACTATTTTCCTTTATGGTAAGACTTACACTCATGTGTCCAATTACTTCCCCCCATTCTTTATTAAACTCACTTTCATCAGACTTTCTCCCTCGGTTCAGTTCAGTTCGGTCACTCAGTCATGTCCTATTCTTTGTGACGCCATGGACTGCAGCATGCCAGGCCTCCCTGTCTATCACCGACTCCTGGAGTTTACTCAGACTCATGTCCGTTGAGTCGTTGATGCCACCAACCATCTCATCCTGTGTCGTTCCCTTTTCCTCCTGCTTTCAGTCTTTCCCAGCATCAGGGTCTTTTCAAATGAGTGAGTACTACTATTAAAAAAAAATTGCTTTCCTCAGTCACTAATGACTTTTATTGTGCTAAGTCCAGATGTCTGTTTTTAATCACATCTTTTACATGACTGATTGTCATTTCGCCCCCAACTTTATTGACATATGATTGACATATAACGTTGTGTAAGTTTAAGGTACAGCAGGTTGATTTGATACATTTAGAAACTGTAAAATGATTTACACCATAGCATGAGCCACCCCCTGTATCCTGTCACATAGTTACCATTTCCTGTTGCTTAGTTCCATAGTTGATCACTTTCTGCTTCTTGAAACATTCTCTTCCTTTATTATCAAAGATGCTACAATTCCTGGTTTTCCTCCGTCCCCTCTGCACCTTTTCAACTCCTTTATTGGTTCTTTCTTACTGCCCTCACCTCTCAAATAGGAGAGCTCCTTGGCTCAGTCCTCACAGTCCTTTAATCATATTGTTGTCTCGTTTTTCTATTTTTTTTTTCTTTTGAAAAATATGCCCTGCCCCCTATTCAGTCTTTACATACTAATAATACGCTATTAGGCTTCTCCCCATGGCCTAGCGGTAAAGAATCCACCTGCAGTGCAGGAGATGCTGAAGACTCAGTTTTGATCCCTGGGTCGGGTAGATCCCCTGGAGGAGGGCACGGTAACCCATTCCAGTATTCTTGCCTGGAGAATCCTATGGACAGAGGAGCCTAGTGGGCTACAGTTCATAGGGTCGGACATGACTGAAGCGACTAAGCACGCATGCTCACATGCAATAACTATTAACTCCCAGTTTATATATGTATATACACATCTGTGTGTATGTGTGTGTATATATATATATATATGTACATGTATATATATAGCCTGGACCTATTAATCTTTTTAAATGATTTACATAGATGGGATTTTACAAATTGACACTTGATATTTTTAAAATTTTAGTTTCGAATGTTCTGGGTCTGTGTGCAGGCTTTCTCTAGTTGCAGCGAGTAGGGGCTACTCTGTAATTGCAGTGTGCAGGCTTTTCATTGCAGTGGCTTCTCGTGTTGTGGAGCACAGGCTCCAGGCATACGGGCTTCAGTAGTTGTGGTTCTCGGGCTTAATTGCTACACTTATGTGGAATCTTCCCAGACCAGGGATTGAACCTGTGTCTCCTGCATTGACGGGCAGATTTTTAACCACCAGACCACAGGGAAGTTCTGTACACCTCTTCTTTTGAATTTTAGACTCCGTGTATCTAGATGCCTACTTAGCATTTCTACTTGAATGACTAAATAGAAATCTCAAATACAGCTCCTGATTTTCTTCCTACACCTGCATCACCTGTGGTCTTCCTCATCTCAGATCATGGAAATTTTATCTTTTCCATTACTTGAGCCAGAAACTTGGGTGTCAGCCCTGATTCTTCTCTCTTTCTTACAATCCACTTGTAAACTACTAGGAAAGCCTATTATCTAGCCCTTTAAAATATGTCTAGAATCTGAGTACTTTTCACCATCCACTGCTCCCACCCTAGTATAAGCCTACATTATGTATGTTCTTGATGTTGTAATAGTCTCTGTATCAGTTACTTATTACCACTTACTGTCATAATTTGGTGACTTAAAGCAACAAACTTTTATCAGTTTATGATTCTGGGGTTGGCAATTTGGATTAGGTTTGGGGTGGCCAGCTGTGGGGGGAGCTCTTTTTGCTGGTGGGTTCACTCAAGTAGCAAATGGCAACCGTAGGTTTGGAGACATCAGCTGGAATGGCTTATCTCTGCTACATCTGGTCCAGTAACCTGTCCCATGGTCTTATAGAGCCAAGAGAGAAAGAGGAAGCTACATGGCCTTCTGAGAGGTAGACTAAGAATTCCCACTTTACTTCTCCCACTGTTGCTCAAAGTAGTCACAAGGACAGCCCAAAGCCAAGGGGTTGGAGAAGTAGCCTACTTATGAGAGGAGCAGCAAAGTCACTTTGTAAAGAAATGTGCATACCAAATTGGGAAGAATTGGGGGCCATTTTTTGCAATCTACCATAGCCTTCTAAGGGCTTCCCCGGTGGCTCAGTGGTCAAGAATCCACTGGCAGTGTAGGAGACACAGGAGACGTGGGTTTGATCCCTGGGTCAGGAAGATCCCCTGGAGGAGGGCATGGCAAGCCACTCCAGTATTCTTGCCTGGAGAATGCCATGGACAGAGAAGCCTGGCAGACTACAGTCCATGGGGTCATAAAGTTGGATTTCCAACTTTGTCCACTACAGTTGGACATGATTGAAGTGGCAGCATGGTAGCCTTCTGACTGGTCTGTTTTCCCTTGATCCCCTACCGTATTGTCAGCAACAACAGTGACAGCGGTACTTTCACAAATCAATTGAATATTCACAAAGTGACTTCATATCTTTAAAGGTTTTTTTTTTTTAATAAATAAATACCTTGGAATCACATTTCTGTGTACAGTATCACTTCACAGCCAGTTGATCCCTTTCTCCCTCCCTGAATCCTAAATTCGTTCCTGTTCACAGTGCCTGTGGAATGTATTGAACATTTAACAGAAAGCTTGGAAGGAGATATGAAATGGAATGGACGATGAAGGCTGGGGGAACAGGATAGTAAGGATTATCTACCCACCCACCAGTAGTAGTGGTAAATTAGTAGTACTAATTTACCTGTTTCCCCTCCTCCCTTTCTATCTCTCTTCTTTTCAGTTTATGAGATTTTAAGCTGTGTAGAACAGTTAGGATGGCCACTGAGTCCTTATGGAGCTTGGAAAGTGGGGCAGGTGCTGACAGCAGCGTTGGAATGGGGTTTGAATCAAATGCAAATCCAGTCTAGAGCTGTGCTGTGTGCTTAGTCACTCAGTCGTGTCTGACTCTTTGTGACCCTGTGGACTGTAGCCCGCCAGGCTCCTCTGTCCGTGGGGATTCTCCAGGCAAGAATACTGAAGTGGGTTGCCATTCCCTTCTCCAGGGGATCTTCCCAACCCACTGATCCAACCCAGGTTTCTTGCATTGCAGGCGAATTCTTTACCTTCTGAGCCACCTGGGAAGCTAGAACTAAGCATACAAAATTTAACATTAATTATATTATCATGAAGATTGGCTTCAAATAAAGTTGAGAAAAAGATGAAGCTTGTACTCTCCTCATTCTGCACCCTTTTGTCCTGTAGCCTCTCCTTCCAGACGTTTGTTGTTCAGTTGCCAAGTCGTGTCCAACTCTTTGCGACCCCATGGACTGCAGCATATCAGTGATGTCCCTGTCCATCCCCAACTCCCAGAGCTTGCTCAGACTCATGTCCATTAAGTCAGTGATGCCATCACACCACCTCATCCTCTGTTGCCCGCTTCTCTTTTTGCAGCCCATGGATTGAGGATACTTGTGCATTGTTGCCCTGTTTCAAAAAGGAATAGAATGTCCCAGGCAGTCCAGTGGTTGGGGCTACATGCTTCCAATGCAGGGGGCATGGATTTGATCCTGGTAGGAGAAGGAAATGGCAACCCACTCCAGTGTCCTTGCCTTGAGAATCCCAGGGATGGGGGAGCCTGGTGGGCTGCTGTCTATGGAGTTGCACAGAGTCAGACACAACTGAAGCGACTTAGCAGCAGCATCAGCAGGGGAACTAGATCTCACATGCCATGTGGCCAAAAACGAACAAATGACTCTTCCAGTCTTCGGCATCTCACTGTGTGACTACGTCTTTCTTCTACTTGTCTGAACCAGAAACCTTGGAGTCATCCTTCAGTGTTCTTACATTCCACATCCAATTCCTTAGCAAATTCTGACAAAATAAGTGTGAAGTCTGACCTCTTCTTACCATCTCCACTGCTCTTCTCTTTGTCCATGGCAGTATGGTTCCTTTCTTGGATTATTGCCATAACCTCCTAACTGGTCTCCTTTTTTATCCTTTCTCACTTATGGTCTGTTCTCTAGAGGAGTCAGATGACCTTTTAAAAATGACAGGCAAGTGTGCCATCTCCGTGCCCCAAAGCCTCTAGGGCTATCTGTCCCACTCGGAAGCATCCAGAGCCCACAGTGTCTGTAGGGGCTTCTGTCATCTGGCTCCTACTCCACTCTGTCATTTCTCACTTCCCAGCTTGCACATTTGCATCAACCATACTGGTGTCCTTGGTCTTCCCTGAATTTGCCACACATGCTTCCATCTCCCCATTCCAGTACTCTTGCCTGGAAAATTTCATGGTTGGAGGAGCCTGGTAGGCTGCAGTCCATGGGGTCGCTAAGAGTCGGACATGAGTGAGCGACTTCACTTTCACGTTTCACTTTTGTGCGTTGGAGAAGGAAATGGCAACCCACTCCAGTGTTCTTGCCTGGAGAATCCCAGGGATGGGGGATCCTGGTGGGCTGCCGTCTATGGGGTCACACAGAGTCGGACACGACTGAAGCAACTTAGCAGCAGCAGCTGCAGCAACAGCTGCTTCTGTCTCAGGGTTGTTTCCCTTAGCATTCCTTCTGTCTAGAATACTCATTGTTTCCTCTAGGTCTTTTTCCAAATGTCACTATGTCAGAAAGAGATTTCTTGATTCTTTGGCAGATGCCAAAACATGTAAAGACCTCCTGAAAATGTATGATGATAACAATTTTTTTAGGTATTATATGCTATTTGCCTTTTGGGAAAATTAAAGGAAAAATTAAACTCTTTGTACTGTAATTTAAGAAATTAAAAATAGCTATCCTTTATAAAGTTTCAGTTATGCTAGATAAATAAGTTTTAAAGATCTACTGTACAGCCTGATGCCAGTTGTTAAGGTACAATATTGTGTACACCAAAAAATGAAAAAAAAAAGGACACAAGGGAACTTTGGAAGGTGTTGCATATGTCTGTTACATTGATTATGGTGATGCACACAGGTGTTTGCACATGTCCAGAGTCATCAGATTGCACACATTAAATATGTGATTTCTTTGTATATCCATTATACTCCAGTAAATCTATTAAATACCTGACAACAGAGGCTGACATCCTTGATTAAAATGAGATTGGAGGAAATTGAACACAGTAGAGGAACTCTTAATATTTTTCAGGGACCAGATGGATTAATCTCCTGGCAAACGGTTTAGAATCAAAGGTAATTCTGTTAGCTTAGTTGTTTAGAACACTGCAGGACCATTATAGCATCTGATAACTCCAAGGTGTGACTTTCTCATTAAATAGCTCTTAATAAGTGGTGTAATTGGATCAAGTGAGGCTTTTTATCTTGGTATGTGCTTTTTATCTTGGTGAAACTGCCTCTTTAGACAGTGATAAAAGACCATGGTTCCAATTGAATAAGTAAGATTACTACTTTTTTTAAATTGAGACTAAAAATATTGATTTTTTATTTGAAGAGAAGTGATCATTTTTATTAATGTACAAAAGTAATGTATGCCCATTGTACGAGGGGAAAGTTAAATGTAGCAAACATCAGAAGAGGAATAGTATGTAATCAGTCATCAACTTGTTAACTAGAAATGAACTTAACATTTTTGCATATTCACTTTTTTCCCTTAGTCTTGTCTTTATATCTTTAGTTTAAACTTGGTTGTGTTCATGATTGTGTATAAAGATTTCTCTCAGTTTTTTTACTCTGCCATAAGCATACCTATATATTATTAAAACTCTTTGTAACTGTTTCACATTACTAATCAATACTTAATCTATGTATTCCTTAGCTTACCTTTTAGAGCAATCAATGAATGACTTTGTACAAAAGATGCTGGCTTTACAATGGGAATTTGCTGTATGTCTCAGGAAACTCAAACAGGGGCTCTGTATCAACAAAGAGGGGTGGGCTGGGGAGGGAGATGGGAGGGAAGTTCAAAAGGGAGTGGACATATGTATACCTATGGCTGATTCATGCTGAGGTTTGACAGAAAACAACAAAATTCTGTAAAGTAATTATCCTTCAATTAAAAAATTAAAAAGATGCCAATTTAGAGCCTTTTGGAGTCTTATACTTTTGAATTGGGAGGTGGCTAGAATTTGAAGCACATGTGCCACACTTTGGGATATTGCCAAGAAGCGCCAGCCGCTAAGGCCACATGCTCAGTGAGTACCCTGACAGCCCACTTTCCTAGACTGGCTTTAGTTGCTGACCTGCCCCAGACTTTCAGCTTTGCTGTGCTAAGTTCCCTATGGAATTGAGAATAGTGGGCTGGGAAGCGGGAACCATGCTGATCCTGCCTTACTTCTGTGGCTTTGCTCCCCAGCTGATCTGGCCTTTGCGGACCCATGGATATCGATTTGGAGGTAAGACAGGTTGGGAGCACTTTCATAAATAGGGTTTTCGTTTGGACTGAGAAGTGAAGTGAAGTCGCTCAGTTGTGTCTGACTCTTTGCGACCCGATGGACTGTAGCCTCCTCCGTCTGTGGGATTTTCCAGGCAAGAGTACTGGAGTAGGTTGCCATTTCCCTCCCAAGAGAATCTTCCCAACCCAGGACCGAACCTGGGTCTCCGGCATTGTAGACAGACGCTTCATCGTCTGAGCCACCTTGCTGGAAGTCTCTCCCAAAAGAAGCCCACAGAGATTCTTCCTGTTTAGAGATAATGAGCTGCACACTTCAGCTCTAGAGATTTAGTGGGAAAAAAACCAAAAAACAAAAACAAAAACAAGAAAACTGCAGATGACCAGAAAGAAGGTTCTTAAGTGTTCATCTGCAGAACTGGTCAAGGCTTCCCTTGTAGCTCAGCTGGTAAAGAATCCGCCTGCAGTGTAGAAGACCTGGGTTTGATCCCTGGGTTGGGAAGATCCCCCGGGGAAGGGAAAGGCCACCCACTCCAGTATTCTGGCCTGGAGAATCCATGGACTCTACAGGGATCGCAAAGAGCCAGATATGACCGAGCGACTGAGAGGCAGAAGTAAAATTTGAAGTTGAAATGAAGCTCTGAGCATTGGCTTTATCGTGAGTTGCCAGTTCACTGTCGTTTTTCTAGTCAGTCATTTACTTCCAACACCGCGTTGAGAAGTTCCATTGAACCCTGTACATGTGGAAATTGTATGTATTGGTTTTAAAATTTGTGAAGTTAAAAATTATTCTCATGAGGAGCTAATGTTCCTTCTCTTCCCCCCCTCTCCACCTCTTCATCCTTCTTTCTTTACATAAAGTTCTTGACTTTATCTGAAAGACATTCTACACACTATACTCTGCCAACTGGATATTAGCATTGCTTTGCTGAATCCTCTTCTGATTCTTGAATATACTGCCTGATGTCTCTTACTAGTGTGGAAGGATTTGCTAATGATCACCTGCCCAGGATGCTTGTGAAGGCTAACTAATATCAGATTGTTAAGAACCCCACAAGTAAAACAGCCATGAATACTGCTAGCATGAATACTGTAATGGAAAATTGGTAAATGTTACTTCACTGGGTAATTATGTATTTAAAATGCTTTTTACCCCAGTGGGAAATACACAGAGGTGATGCCTTGGGCGTTTAAAGAGTTGTAATACATAGAAGATTAAGAATATAGCTATGATAAATAATAGCTGTCAGCTGAAGCATTCATGTAAAACTTATGATGTATTCAAGTAACAAAGACCCATTTCCCATCACTATTAGATTTAGCTGGAAACAGTAAATAACCAGTCTTATGTTGACATGTGTTCTTTGACCTTTTACTTGATTTTGGTAAAAAAAAAAAACAAACCAAAAAAAATAACAGCATGATAAAATCTCACTAATTTGGATTCTGCTGATTTGGAATTTGGGCTTGGCTGAAGTTCATCTTTATCCTATCTCTATAAATTTTATTTTCCCAGCTTAAAAAAGCTGGTAAAAAGAGTCCATCTTAAAAAGAACTACTTATTTTCAAACCCTAAATGTGTTGATAACTGGATCTGGTTACTGTATTAATTTGAAAAGAAAATTGTTTACAGTTTTTCATTTTACTTTTCAGTTTAGTTCAGCTCAGTCAGTCAGTTGTATCTGACTCTTTGCAACCCTATGGACTGCAGCACATGAGACTTCCTTCTTTTAAATTTATTTTGGTCTGTTTCATGAATCTTCATGGGTGAGAAAGATATGGATATAGATTCTTCTGTTTCTCACTTTCTGGTTTGGAAAGTTGATCTGAAAACAAACAGTATAATTCTGATTTTAACATATTTTTGAGTCTATTGTGTTTTAGGTGCTATACTAAAGACAATAACTCAAAAACCTTTATTAACTGCTTAGTACCTGCTAGACTTGGGAGGCAGTGAACAGGGCTCAGCTTTTCTCCCAAGAAACTTGGAAGTACAGGAGAAGAATGCAGCAGGCTTGGTCAGTGAGGAGTCCTTCCTGCTTGAGATTCTTCTTCGCTCATGTCTGAGCAGGTGCTGCTGCTACACAGATGGAGCTAGCCCCTTCAGAACTAGACGAGATCTACATCTTGAAGATTGGTGACAGTCCTCTCAGAGCAGAAAGGGTCGTGAGAAATGGGCCTAGGTCTAGTATGGCCTCCTTGCATGAAGCGCACTGCCAGTTGGAGGTCAAGCTCTGTTTTCTGAGGCAGCTGCAGGAACTGAGAACATATCAGTGCCTTCCTCTTGATCTTCCTGGTTCTGAACATCACTTCCAGAACATTCCACTGTTATTTCAAGCTCCTGTCTGTTTTTACACGTGAACACATCCACGTGGAAGTTGCCCTGCTTTGTTGAGCTGCTTCTTGAACTATCACCTGATGGAGCTGCCTGCCAGACAAGCATTCATTTGCAGCAGTGTAGCCATCTGGGTTTGGGTGGTAGTGTTTGAGTAACCATTTGGGCAAATAATTGCTGTCATCTACTGCAGTGAATGTTTACTGATTAAAAAGATGGAAAAGTCAATGTGAAAGCGTTGCTATCAATGACAAGAAGGCTAGGCTTACTAAAGGTTGATACCAGTTACCATGACCAAAGTGGCAATCTTTAGCTTTTGTTAGACGGCCATTGAACTTGGAATGGTCAATGGTAAAATACAAGTTTAAAATCTCAGAACATACACAAATGTGGCGGATAGATGTGTTGCTGGTAATGGTGCCACAGGATAAAGGTTAAGTTTAGATGGATAACTCGTGTGTTTTGTGCATGGCTTGGAGCAGCCCTTTCATATGTAACTTTCATGCATCAGACTTTATATGTTTTTAGGGTTGCAATATACACTAAGATACAGAGCTATTTGTGGATGCTGATGAGCTGCTTTGGAAACCTGATCTAACACTATGTCCAAACTTAGGTTGTTCTTTTTAAGATTTGCTTGATTCCTTGGGAAGCAGTAAGATAGAAAAAAGAAAGGTATTGGATTTAGACTAAGATTCGTAGTACTTACATTTAGAAAGTGTTGGTTATGTGCCTGATTCTGAGTGAATTGCTTAAATGGATTATTTTAACTTTTTAAAAACTCTGTGTCAATTCCACTTTATAGAGGAGTGGTTAAGAATGTAAACTTTGCCTCAGATTCACAGGCTGCACAGTTCATATCCATGCTCTACTTCTTACTTAATTAGGTAATTAATTTTGACCTCTCTTTGCCTCACATGGTTTTTCATATGAAAATGAGGATAATAATAGTAGTCATGTTGTGGGGTTGTTTTGAATATTGGGTGAGAAAACACACGTAAAGAGCTTCAACTGTGCCTGCCTGGCATGTGGTAAAATTCTCAATAAATCCTGGCTATTAATATCAGTGTATAACCTCAGGCAAGTTACATCCTTTCTGAGCCCTTATTTTCTCATATGGGAAATGGAGTTAATGATACCTAACTCAGAATCGTTGTGATGATCCAGTGGGATTAGTTACTGAAAGTGTTTGGTGGATGTGTGGCACATGGGAGCTGTTTCATCCAACATGGTGTTCCAAATCCCTGTCGTGCTTTGTGTTTGTTCAGTGGATCTGTATTGAGCAGATAACTTGTTATATGCTGGGGTATCATGGTCAAAAAGAGACCAGGTCCCTGCCCTCAAGAGTTTTTATTTTTACTGGTGGGAGAGGGAAGAGTTTGCATTTTACTGGTGGAGGAGGGAGAGAGAGAGGCAACAGAAATAAGACATGATGGTCCTTTGAGATTGTGATCAAAGCAATGAAGGATATGGTAGTGGGTCCCTGGGGGTAGGCAATGGGGAACCACTTGGGGCTGGGTGGGTAGCAGAGTCTCAAGAGAAGATGTGAAAGGTGAGAGGAGTCAGCTGTTTGAACAGCAAGGGCACGAACACTTGATGAGGGACTTAAGGGTTCTAGACCTGCACATGGGAAGACCTTCGGGGGTCCACAGAGCAAACGAGGTTATGGTGGCTGAAGCCCCTTGATTGAAGGAGAGTTGTGAGACCAGATCATGTAGGACCTTTTGGCCATGGTTTGGAGTTTGAATTTTATTACAAAGTGCAGTGGGAAGCTGTTGAAAGGCTTTCAGCAGGTTGAGTTAGAAGTCAACTATATTTTGAATGGAATCTCATGCATTTCCTAACCTGGGGGCTGGTGTCTTATTTCTCTAGCTTTTGACTTACATATGAGATCCCACCCTAGTCTTTGATTAGAGATGCCTAACTTATCTCTAAACTTAAATTCTTCTCCATCCTTTACCTCTCTTGACTGTCCCACATTGTATCAAGGGATGGAGGAAACACATTTTTAGAATACATACCTACTGTGTCAGCATCCTCTTGGCTTTCAGACTCACTTCTTATCCTTCTTTGCATCATCTTGTGAGGCAGGTGTCTTCAGATCTAATCAATGAGGAAGCAAGCTCCAGGAAGTAAGTGTTTCACCTAATTTTTTAAACCTAGTGGTGGAGTCAGGTTTTCCATCCAGTCTGTTTCTCCCGCTTCCCAGCTCCTAACTCCATGCATTTTTCTCCTGTGTCATGTTACTCTCATGGAGACAGAGGTATTAAGACTAAGTGTCATCCAATTAAAGATGTTTTCTCATCTTCACTGTGGATTGTCTTAGGGTTTGCAAAAGAATATATGACATTGCTTCACAGTGCCCCACTCATCTCATTCATGGGAAATTTTCAAAGTGGTTCTTCTAACAGTGTGGTGATGATGTTGTTTTTATGATTGTGTCTCTTCAGGTCTGGAATATAGAGGTGTTCTATAGCTTGGGCTACACTGAGTTAGTTAACAGCAGGGAGATTTACTATCTTCCTGTAAAACTCCTTGGCTCATTTGATCTTCAACTTTCTTTAGTACCAAGAGTGCAAGTTAAAATAACTCTATTCCATTTTACATGAATTTGATAATTTGCTTTTCATGAAAAATAAATGAGTTTGGCCAGTTTGCAGCAATTAAGAAAAATGTTTCCATTTAACTCGTCATCAGTCTACATAATTCTTTTCTAGAGTGAGAGTTCTTATTTTGGTATAAAATTTTTCAGGAGTCTAAAATAGGAAGATAAAAATGGTTGTATTTTCTTTGAAGATGAAGGAAGATTTTTAAATGGTCTAAAGTTAATTGAATCTAGTTAAATTATATTGACTCCTTTTCAATATCACTCTTTCCATAGGACATTGGTAAATAGCTAACAAAGTAATCTTTTATCATTTCTAACATTTTCCTAATTTAGTACTGTTCATTTAATGACATCTGTTAATGATAGATTTCTATGCTT
>SJYC01129014.1:0-14594 GCA_006408675.1 Madoqua kirkii | reverse complement strand
TAAAAAACTTTGATTAACCTCTGAATATATATTTTTTTGGTCTGTAGTTAATTATTGGGAACAGAAGTAAATGGTTATACATCTTCAGAATGTCAGAGATTCCTATTTTAAGAGGTATATTCTACTCTTAGTACAACTATTAAGAATAATAGATTTTTATAATAATGATATTAAATCAGTAAAATATCCTGGATTGAAAAATTAGATCTATATGCTAACTCAGGTAGAAGATTGTGATAATTAGTTTTAGAAGAGCTTTTCAGTTATTAGGGGTAAAACAGAACTGGTTTTCTGGTTAACCGTCAGCTAACGAGAAGCATTTTGGTTAATCAAGGTACCGTAATAGCTACTGTCTTTTCTCATGAGAGTAAAGCAAAGGGACCAGCAGAAGCCTGCCTGAAGATTTGCCGACCTGCAGCGTCCTGGATACTCTCAGCAGTCCCTTCGGAGATGCCTGCTGTGGGAATTGACTTAGCTGGGCAGTGGGGAACCCTTCCATGAGGAGTAGAACACTCCTTATGCAAGATTCCCTTCTACCTGATGGGTTGGAGTCATATCCTGTGCAACACAGGTGCTTACCGTGAAGAAGAAGATGAAGGCTTGGAGGACACTGTCCACAGTTTCTAATTTTCTGTGTGTGGAGTCCCTTCATTAGCACAGATAAAAAAATGCCGATACGTGTTGCTGTTAAATTAAGAGAAAAGTGTATCTGTATTGTTTAGTGTGCGGTATTCATTTAAGCTACTCTTTGTTATGGAAAACTTATGTAGCAGCATAGGCTGATTTATACTTGGATTTTGTATTTGAAAATCAATTTAGGCTATACTGTCTCATTTGTTAGAGGGATAAATTGGAGGGTAAATTAGAGAAATTGAATTTGGTGGGCAGTGGGGGGTATTTATCATTAAGCTTATTTTCTGTTAGTGTTTTTTCTAAATATGAATGGTAGCTTTTTTGTCCATGTTGTGTTTCATATTGGTTTTATTAGATGCTTGCAATTGTTCCCTGTCCTCTGTGAATACTTCTTATTGTTCTTTTGTAACCACTGCTCAGTGTTAGCACCATATTTCATTGATTCACACATTTTTTTTCATATTTAACATCTGCATTTAGTAATTGATGGCAGCAGTCATTATACAGTTGATATTGTCTGCACAGTTGTGCATTTGGCCATGATTTTCTAAGAGTCTGAAAGAGCTCTTAGAAAATTAACATAAAATTAAATAATTAATAAATTAACATAAAATCAAAAATTATAAGAGGCGTTGTATAACATTAATTGGCAGCCTTTTTTCTTTCTTAGTAGTTCATGAAATAATGGTGCATCTTGCATTTGATGGCCATTTACATTCAATGAAATATGATTATATTGTAAATAAGGACTGAAGCTGTTCACTGGTCCTCAATTTTTGTTACTATCTCTTTAACAAGGAGGTAAGAGGTCACTGATCTAAACTTAAATTTCTTGTAAATAAGTGACTTGTAAAGACCATTGATCATATCATTGAGGTCTGAATTCAATTCTAGTGTGTGAAATGCAACAAGAAATGAAGGAGCAGGTGCGTGCTTTCATTTGAGCTTTTCTGGAGACTTTGCAAGGCTGATGGCTGTTCATACATCCATATCAGACATTGGTCACATGGGCAGACTGAATAGTTCTTGCCATAGCAAAATTTTTCCCAGCCCATACCTAGAATGGCTGTCGTCGTTGCTAGTCTGTGGTTCTACGACAGCAGTGCTGGGTGGTGCTGAAGATCTAGGAGAATGGAGATGAGATGATAGGAAGTAACAACATTTATATATTTATGAAATCAGTCAGCACTCCTATGAGAATCTTAGTTTTAATTCTGGGTTTTTTGACCAAAGACGATATGGAAAATTTTTAGAGATTTATGAGACTGAAAGCTTATTAAGGAGCTGAAACCTATGAGAAACCAACAGGGATATTACATCCTAGATCCTAGAGGAGAGAGAATGTTCGAAGTTGGGGGAGGACCTGTTGGTTCAAATCTGTGTGGGCCATAGTCGTGAAGATGGTGATGAGTTTTCTCTATGTTCATTAAGGGCATGATGAAGCATGATACGTTTCATTTAGTTACAAAGATGATTTTAAAAGCTGTGGAGTTTCTCATTTGTCTCATGGTTTAATGGATTAAGCAATCTCAAATTATCTTGTAATACCAAGTGACAACAATTTAAACTGAAAATCCAGCAATTTTCTCAACATCTGTGAACTGTAGTTTGCTTACTGGGATAAAATGTAGGATAAAAATGCTTACCTTGAGGGTTGTTGTGAAGATGAGAGATTCCATTTGTGGAGTGCCAAATACAGTGCCTTCTTCAGAGCACACACCCCCTGAACGGGAGTGTTATTACTGATTGACTGGTATACTCATATCCACTAGTACTGCTGTTAGTTACCTTTACTGATTGACTGGTATACTCATATCCACTAGTACTGCTGTTAGTTACCTTCAAATTCACTATCGAGAGAGAACTTCTGAGGGAATGTATTCATTAATCTTGTTTGTTTTAGGCTGTGGGTCATCTTATTGCTGCAGTTCTAAAGGAAAACAGCTTTTCAGAAAGATCCACCAGTGCACCAACCAGGTCTGTCTTTAATGTTGCGCTTAGTTCGATTCAGATATTGCTGGTAACTGGGCCACCTTTGCGCTTCTTATGTTCTCCTCACAGTTCAGGTCACTATAGAAATGATTTTATCTATTTTTGTTTCTTTGTTTGCCATGTTTTTCTTTTAAACTTTAAAAAGTGTTACAACAGACTCCAGGAACTAGACAGGGAGGGGGTAAAGGGGGGTATTCTTATGACTATTAATGAAAAGAACATGGGTGGAATGAGCTTAGGCAGCCTTTAGAAGAAGGCCGTAGATACTGCTGAGGGAATCTGTTTAACGGACAGGGTGAACCCAACGGCTCTGCTGGGGTGTAGGAGATTTCTCAGGCTTTAGGTAGCCCCACACACAAGTCCTAAGTTAGAAAGGTCATGCTTTGACAGGTAGAACTGGAGGAAAAAATTCTGTATCATTCACAGAGTTGGTGAATGCCAATGCTGACATATTTACTGACCTATTTACGACTTGGGTTTTGGTAGACCAGTGCTGTGTAGCTTGACATGCTGATTGGAAACTCTGCTTAAGTTGGGCCTCTGAGGTAAACTCTGTGGAGAATATAGGTGAGGGAAACAAGATTTTTTTCATAACAAATAAGTTTATTTCCTTTCTCTCATATTCCTTTATATTAGCTACTTCAAGTTATATTTCTTTATCACTTCTGCTGACGCTCTGAAGTCATTGTAGAGGCATACTTCACTAATGGGCATTCAGTTGGTGTTGTATGTAGTCATATAAATCAGGTTTTCTGAGAACTCTGATCTTAATCCTGCTATAATCACATTATGTACTCTGAGAAGATCTAGTGGTTTTACTTAAACTGCCAGAATTTATTGAATGTCAAATCCCTGTAACTAAATGTTTCCTCTTCTGCTAATAAACGAGTGCTTCCTTCCATAAAGGTGCAGTGTTACCCGAGGCAACAGTTTTTATTCATTTATTTTGTTATTCTCGCTTAGAAGTGGAGTGATGATGTTTGAACCCTTTGGTATGGTCCACACAGGTGAATAAAATTTCCCTTGGAATAAAAGAAGTGGAATATAAATATTTCTTCCCTTCAGTGACTGTTAACTGTCTTGTTCTGTACAGTTAGTGGGATCCTACAGTTGAAAAGGCTCTCAGAGTCAGTTGCCATGGGAAACTCGGCACAATTTATGTTGATTTTCATTAGTTTAGTTATTCCGTAGGAGCTGGGGATTGTAATTTCTTTTTCTGTCCAGATTTTATGTTTCCCTAGTAAATTATGTCAGAAGGAAGGAAAAGTAGCTTCATTGTGTTCTTTAAAAAAAAAAGCAAAAATAAGCAACCCTAACCCCATGTAAAATCTAAATGGACTTAGCCCAGAATACATTCAAACTTTCTTTTTTTTTTTTTTTTTTTGAGGAGAGTCATAAGTTCCTGAGCAAGTTATGAGAGCTGGAACCTCTGCTTTACTAGGAATTTTCAAAATGAAGAACTATTTACCTTTGTGTCTTTCTGATGCTTTCCTATCAAAGATGACAGGTTCACAGTGTGAAGGGAGAAGTTAAACTCTCTTCCTTGGGCAAAAAAGTTTTGCTAGGCGTTTTTTGTTAGTCCTGGAACCAGCAGCTTGCTTGTAGCCTCAGCTGCTTCTGTCTCCTTCCTCTGGGTCCACATTCAGCTTCAATCACTTGGAGCAGGGGCGCTGTAAGGTACAGTGGGGTGGCATAATCAGGTGCTCTTTCCTCCATGTTTGACCAGTTGATGATTTAAACAGAGGTTGGTGGGAGGAGAGCAGGAACATTTTCTGAAAATGTTCAGGGCTTGAAGCATAGGTATAATTTGAAGTCCAACTTAGACTAACTGGTATGCTGGCATGGTTGGTGTCTGGTTAAATGGCTTGGTTAGAACATAGTGCTAGAACCAAACCATAGTTTTGATCTCCTAGTAGCTGCATTGCTTAGACTCAGATAGAACCTCTGCAGCCAGCCTCAGTTTGCTGCAAAGACACCAGAGGAGAGAGAGTTACTATATCAGAAACATCCACTGCCTCTCTTGGAAAACCAGCTTCAGTGTATCCTACACATGGTATGACACAGCATCTTTTTTGTAGAGGAAAGTCAGCCTACGGTGAACGAATTACACTTTGATGAGCTGCTGGGGCTGTGTATGCATTTGATAGTCATCAGACGTGTGTTTTAATCACTGGTTTGATTTCAGACTCCTGCCTTGAACTTGCTGTGGGAGAAGTGTTGCAGCGATAATGTCGTAGTTCGAACAGCTTGCTGTGAGGGTCTGGTGGCCCTTGTCGCTCAGGATCATGCGGAGTTCAGCTATGTTCTCAATGGGATTCTCAACCTGATTCCATCAACCAGGTACTCTTTTCCTTCAAATTTGGTCAGTTAATAGCTTAAATTTTTAGACAAAAATTCACTGATTTGCCATTAAGGTTCACCGTTCATCCTACTTACTAGTTACTGTTCTTTCCTTAAAAATGTCATACAGTTGATATTTCATATGTGGTGAAAACATGCTAAATTAAGCTCTGAAAATTTGGGCATTTGTGGTCATTTTGCTGTACTTAAGTTTTCGGACTCTGCTTGAAAGTGTTATTGCTCTTTTTAATGAATAGCCAAGTTTATAACTCACAGTTTGCAGTGTGATTTCCTGACTTATTTTAAGAAAGGAGATTGCCCATAAGCAATACTCATTCCACAGTGGTAAAGTTGATACCCTATTAGCCTTGGTCAGCCTTTAACATCAGTGCATACATTAGAAAATAATGGCATCGATTTCTTTAAAAGCATTTTGTGATTTAGACATACCTTCCCCTGATTATGCGAAGTAAATAATGATTAGTTTTTTGAATTTGTTTGGTTTGACCATATTTATTGCATTCACTGATGCTGCTTTACTGCTGCTGCTGTTTAGTTGCTGTTGTGTCCAACTCTTTGCAACCCCCAGGTGGACTGGGAGTTCCTCTTCTCTGGGATTCCCGTGGAAAGAATACTGGAGTGGGTTGCCATTCCCTTCTCCAGGGGATCTTCCTGACCTAGGGATTGAACCTGTGTCTCCGGCTTGGCAGGGAGATTCTTTGCTGATTCAGCCACCAAGGAAAACCCAGAACTGAATACTTGATCTTTTTTTCTGCCTTCGATGGAGGTGGAAATAGCTGTCATTGTCAATCTTTGGTTAGTGCCTTCCTGGACTTGAGGTCTATTGAATTAAATAACCTCTGGCCTTTTAAAATATCTATTTTATTTTTTAAAATTAGAGGATAATTACTTTACAATATTGTGATGGTTTTTTACCATACATCAACATAAATCAGCATTAGGTATACAAATGTCCCCTCCCTCTTGAACCCCCGTTTCACCCCTCCCCATTCCACCCCTCTAGATTGTCACAGAGCACTGGGTTTGGGTTCCCTGTATCATACAGCAAAGTCCTATGGGCTGTCTATTTTACGTATGGTGAAGTATAGGTTTCAATGCTATTTGCTCATGTAATCCAACCCTCTCCTTTCCCCTCTGTGTCCAAAATGTCTGTGTCTCCTTTGCTGCCCTGCAAGTAGGATTGTCAGTACTATTTTTCTAAATTCCACATATATGTGTTAATGTATGACATTTGTCTTTCTCTTTCTGATTTACTTCACACTGTGTAATAGGCTCCAGGTTCATCCACCTCATTAGCTGACTCAAATGTGTTCCTTTTTATAGCTGAGTAACATTCCATTGTGTATATGTACCATAACTTTCTTATCCATTCATCTGTTGATGGACATCTAGACTGCTTCCATGTCATACTATTGTAAATAGTGTTGCAGTGAACACTGGGGTATATATATCTTTTTCAGTTCTGGTCTCCTTGGGGTATATGCCCAGTAGTGGGATTGCTGGGTTGTATGCTAGCTTTGTTTGGAGTTTATAAAGGAATTTCCATACTGTTCTCCATAGTGGCTGTAGCAATTTGCATTCCCACCAACAGTGCAAGAGGGTTCTCTTTTTTCCACACCCCCTCTAGCATTTATAATTTGTAGACTTTTTGATAATGACCATTCTGACTGGTACTGGTGTGAGATGATACCTCATTATAGTTTTTGTTTGCATTTCTCTAATAATGAGTGAATACCTTCCCAGGTGGTGCTAGTGGTAAAGAACCTGCCTGAAAATGCAGGAGTCAGTCAAAGAGATGTGGGTTTGATCCCTGGGTCAGGAAGATCCCCTGGAATAGGAACTGGCAACCCACTCCAGTATTCCTGCCTGGAAAAGTCCATGGACAGAGGAGCCTGGGGGGTTGCAGTTCATGGGGTCTCAAGGAGTCAGACGCAGCTGAGCAAGTGAGCAGACAAATAATGAGCAATGTTGAACATCTTTTCACGTGTTTAATAGCCATCAACCTCTGGCCTTTTGACCTTTCTTCTTCTTTTGTTCCCTTAGATCATCTTTTTGGAACTTTTTGGAACCTTGATTTTCTGCGTAGTCTACGTTTATAAGTCCAAGCCCTTTAGTATGGTATATATGTCCTTCTCAAACTAGTTCCCACTTTCTGTTCAACCTGCATTTTCTCATGAACAGTCCTGTTAGCCATACACACCTGGTCCCTGTTCTGACACCTGTGCACACTGCATTTCTGCAGGTAATGTTCCTTCCCCTTCTTTTTCTGAAATCTCTTCTTCATACTTCAAAGCCCAGCTCAGATATCAGCTCTTCTACCTCGATACTTCCCCCCTTTCAGCTGGGCTACTTGCTCTTTCACAATATGTTGCACAATATTTTTAACCTGTAGTTTTGTCTCTAGCACACTCTTTGAAAGTTGGTAGATAACCAGATCATTCTGAATAAAGATTTGATCAAATTGATGCAAAATTTAAATTGGTTAGTTTCAGAATTACTCTGTCTATATCTCTTGTCTATATCAATTTAGACAATATGAATACTCTAAGAAACAAAAAGAAATTTTTTTTCAAGATCTTTCAATTGTTAAAGTTCCTGTATTTGCATAAAATAAAATTCAAAGCTTTCTTCTATATCTTGGCCATATTTCCAAAGACTCTTGAAAACTAATGATAACCTGATGTTTAAAATTACTCACTGAAGCACTGCCTATGATTGAAAATAATAGGAAACTGGTAAATTATGGCACATTGATACAGTGGAATATTATACAGCTGGAAAAGTAAGGAATGATGGCCAAGATATATTTTTTCACTAAAGAAATGAAAAAGAATACTATGTCTAACAGGTTACTTTTTTATTTTTTAAAGAAAACACATGTACCTATAAATTTTCAGTGACATGTGCATATAGCATCTTTAAAAGGATAAATAAGACCTGGTAAGACTTTTACTTCTGAGGGGAAAAAATGAGATACAGAGGAAAGACAGAATATTTGCCTTATATGCCTTTTTGAATTTTTAACTCTGTGAGTGAATCTGCTCAGTTGTGTCCGACTCTTTGCAACCCCATGGACTGTAGCCTGCCAGGCTCCTCTGTCCATGGGATTTTCCAGGCAAGAGTGCTGGAGTGGGTTGCCATTTCCTTCTCCAAGGGATCTTCCCGACCCAGGGATTGAACCCAGATCTCCCACATTGCAGGCAGATGCTTTACTATCTGAGCCACCAGGGAAGCCTATTTAACTATGTGAACATGTTGCTAATTCAAAAGTATATTTTTAAATTAAAAACCTAATATTTCTGACAAATTTTAATGTATACAGATGGCATGTTGATCCACTATCAGCAAAACTTCTGCTTTCCAGTTTACAGCAGGGATAATGAACTTAGACTGATGTGCAAAGGATGGCCCATGCCATTTTCTAATAAGACATTAGAAGCATCTCATCATTTTCTAATAAGACATTCTTGAATTAAAGGTGTAATCTAACTTGCTCCGATTATCTCTTAGAGACGTTCCCCTGTCCCCTTTAAGATGCTGATAGTCTTACTTTTGGATATAAACAATACAACTACATAGTACAAGGAGGTTCTAATGTTGTAAATTTAAGGTGAAAGCTATTTAGGGAGGAACTAATACTGCTATCCACATTTGAAAAAATGACTGAGGCAAATTCTCGGTGGCTTATTTAAGGACCACCAATAAATTACATAAAGAGAGACACATTAAAACTTAACCTTTTAAAAGCCCCCTCAAAACTGATATTTTTGTGATTGTACAATAGGATCCTTCTAAAAAATATTTAGATATGAGAGTTGGACCATAAAGAAGGATAAGTGCCAAAGAATTGTTGCTTTCGAACTGTGCTGGAGAAGACCCTTGAGAGTCCTTAAACAGCAAGGAAATCATACCATTCAATCCTAAAGGAAATCAACCCTGAATATTCATTGGAAGGACTGATGCTGAAGCTTTGATGCTCCAATCCTTTGGCTACCTGATGAGAACAGCTGACTCATTGGAAAAGACTCTGACGCTGGGGAAGATTGAGGGCAAGAGGAAAAGGGGATGACAGAGGACTAGATGGTTGAATGGCATCACCAACTCAATGGACATGAGTTTGAGCAAGCTCCAGGGGATGGTGAAGGACGGGGAAGCCCGGCATGCTGCAGTCCATGGGGTTCCCAATGAGTCAGATATGACTGAGCAACTGAACAATGACAACAGAAAAAAACCATTTGTTCAAGTCTGCACGCATGTGTGCATGTACGTGTGGGCATGCACACAAAGAAAAAGAAGAAAATAAGTTTTTAGCTGTTTTAAAAGTGTGCCAAAGCCTTTGACTGTGTGGATCACAATAAACTGTGGAAAATTCTGAAAGAGATGGGAATACCAGATCACCAGACCTTCCTCTTGAGAAATCTGTATGCAGGCCAGGAAGCAACAGTTAGAACTGGACATGGAACAACAGACTGGTTCCAAATAGGAAAAGGAGTACGTCAAGGCTATATATTGTCACCCTGCTTATTTAACTTATATGCAGAGTACATCATGAGAAACGCTGGACTGGAAGAAACACAAGCTGGAATCAAGATTGCCGGGAGAACTATCAATAACCTCAGATATGCAGATGACACCACCCTTATGGTAGAAAGTGAAGAAGAACTAAAAAGCCTCTTGATGAAAGTGAAAGAGGAGAGTGAAAAAGTTGGCTTAAAGCTCAACATTCAGAAAACTAAGATCATGGCATCCGGTTCCATCACTCCATGGGAAATAGATGGGGAAACAGTGGAAAGAGTATCAGACTTTATTATTTTGAGCTCCAAAATCACTGCAGATGGTGATTGCAGCCATGAAATTAAAAGACACTTAGTCCTTGGAAGAAAAGTTATGACCAACCTAGATAGCATATTAAAAATCAGAGACATCACTTTGCCAGCTAAGGTCTGTCTAGTCAAGGCTATGGTTTTTCCAATAGTCATGTATGTATGGATGTGAGAGTTGGACTGTGAAGAAGGATGAGCGCCGAAGAAGTAATGCTTTTGAACTGTGGTATTGGAGAAGACTCTTGAGAGTCCCTTGGATCCAACCAGTCCATTCTGAAGGAGATCAGCCCTGGGATTTCTTTGGAAGGAATGATGCTAAAGCTGAAACTCCAGTACTTTGGCCACCTCGTGTGAAGAGTTGACTCATTGGAAAAGACCCTGATGCTGGGAGGGATTGGGGGCAGGAGGAGAAGGGGACGACCGAGGATGAGATGGCTGGATGGCATCACTGACTCAGTGGACACGAGTCTGAGTGAACTCTGGGAGTTGCTGATGGACAGAGAGGCCTGGCATGCTGCGATTCATGGGGTCTCAAAGAGTCGGACATGACTGAGCGACTGAACTGAACTGAACTGAAAAGTTTTTTTTACAGTTTATTAGAGTTTTCATGTTGTCCACATTGGTAGCCACAGGAGATGTAGACAGAGTAGATTCTGAAGCCGACCAATTTAACTTTTGCATCAGTTTGATCATGAAATGTGTTATAAAACTGCTAGGTTTTCTTTCTTCTTGCCAGTAGACATAATGATTATTTGTGAAGAATTTTCTTTCTTTGTTTTATTTCAAGTAGCACAGCTTTGTGGTTTGCAGTGATTACAAAGACTATATTCTGCATTGTTTACAACTTAAAAAAAAAAAACCAAAATGAGAATTAAATTTAAGAAATTAGGTTAAATTTAATTACAAACAGGGAACCCACACAGCCGGCTCTTCCAAATGCTCCTCAGGGAATCTTCCGAGACAGAAAACTGTTTTTATCTTTAGGATCTAAAAGCAGAAATGACTTTGTCATTTCCCTGTGGTTCTTGGCCGAGACATTTTGGATCTTCTGTTTCCAGTGTTTAAATTTCTGCTTGTCTCTGGCTTTCTGTTTTTGAAATAGGGATTTATTACAACGTAGAGGTATCTTGGGCACAGAAGCACACAAAGATTGCTCAGCTTTGATGTAGAAGAATGAGTGTAAAACTGTTATTTTTTCATTTTGTCTGCATAGCATTCTTCAGAGGGAGAGCGAGAGAAGGGGAGAGAGGGAGAAGGGAGGGCAGTGGGCAGGGGGAGAGAGAGACAGAGGAAGGGAAGGAAGAAGGGAGAAGCAGCATCCTTCTATGAAATAGACATTTAGACGACGTAGCTTCCGGAGCTTTCTCAGCATTAAATGTTGACAGCTGTAAAGGAAGTTGGAGGGACAAGTCAGTATGGTTCTTCCTCTCTGTTTTAACCTGCTCCTTGGTGCTTTTTTTCGTCTATGGAATTCTCCAGGCTGGAGTATTGGAATGGGTAGCCATTCCCTTCTCTAAGGGATCTTCCTGACCCAGGGATCCAACCTGGCCTTGCGCATTGCGGGCAGATTCTTTGCCATCTGAGCCACCAGGGAAGCCCCTTTGCAGATCTAGTCTGTAAAATTCCCCTGCAACATGTATGAAAAGCTTCCCCCTCTTCCACTCCTCTCCCTCCCACCCCCTCCCACTCCAGATCCAACCCACAATTTGAGAAGCATTGGTCTGGAGCCTGCTACATTGTATAGTCTAACTTTGAAAAGAGACTTGACATTTGTAAAGCTCTGGTTGTCTAAAATTCAGGGAGTGGCTGGGAAAGTGTCTGGCTCTGTTTGAGAGACTGTTCCCTTCAAAGGAATAGTCTGATGTCCAAGAGCACTCTGGGGTTCAAAGCGGAGGCAACATGAAACAATTGTAAACTAGTTTTTATAGCTTCTGTAAACAAAGAAATGGACATAAGAGGTCCAAAATGTTCTTTTAATCAGCAAGGAAATTGAAAAAAATTATTTCCTAGGGAGGGTGAAGGAAAGAAGGGGACTACAAAGGAAACACAGTAAGGAAATTATTATCAGCAGTTAAATGTGAATTTTGAAGTTAGATAAAATTAAAATAAAGTGAATGATATGCGGTAGCATGTACTTTTCTTGTCCTTTAAGGAACTGCTGGTTTTAAGTTTAGGTTGTTTTTGGTTTTGTTAGTTTTTGTTTTTACATTGAGTTCATCCTAATATAAAGATTCCCATAAGCAAGGAGTTTCCCTGTTTTTCTTTCCTTAGATCACCTAACTGTGCTAACTTCTAGAAAGCTTCATGCAGCCATTGTAACAGTTGCTTAGTAACAGGATTGTGAATAAAAACCATACTCTCCTATGGAACCAGGTATTTAGTTTTCGATATTGAGATGTCATGACAGCCTGTAATTTCAGTTCAACTGCTTCCCCGACCCCCTACCCCTTCTTTCAAAAAATGTGTTTGGTAGGATGTAAATGCTCTAGATAAACTAGCACTTGATTTGTGTTCTCTTTTGTGCATTCAAATAGGAGAGGAACCTGTAATTTATGTATTTTGGGGGGAAATAAAGTACATGAAGGTGTGAGAGATGAAAGTCTTATCTTCTGAGACTCCTTAAAGCTACTTTTTAGTAAATCTCAAATGAGATGTTTAAAATGCCTGGCTAAAGCTGCTGGATCCAGTGAATCTTGGATCATGGACTGATGAAGTTTGGTTAAAAATGGTTTTGAGAACTAATTGGAGTTAAGACTTAGGGCAATTTAATGAAAAAATTCTTGTCTCTCAGGGTCTTCTCTTTTGTTGATGACCCTGTTCCTTGGGAAACTTAATTGCTTTGTTATCGTGTAAGAAATGGTTCAGTCCCTGGGTTGAGAAGATTCCCTGGAGGAGGAAATGGCAACCCACTCCAATATACATGCCTGGAAAATCCCATGGACAGAGGAGCCTGGCCGGCTACAGTCCATGGGGTCATAAAAGAGTTGGATGTGACTGAGTGTCTGAGTACTCATCAGTACTCAGGAAATGGTTAGCAACCAAGGAGACTACTACATTTATACCTTGTATTATAGAAGCTTTTCTATATTATTTAGCTTTATTTTATTTGGCAGGAGAAGAACTAAAGAAGGATGCCTTTTTGAGGTTTCCCAAGATTGAGGAAGACAGTTGTGGTTAGCATGCTTATTTGCAGCCAGGGAGTCAGAGAAGTTTTTGTGACTTTGAGATGGTTTCAGGGTTTATATCTACATTGGTGTCATTGTTCATGTAATTTTAACTCTTATCTGACAATGACATAATTCCTGGTTCAGGGCTACTTCCTCATCTTGTCTTGCAAGTATTCCTTAAGCCTTTTAACTTGTTTTCAGATGCTCTCCTTGCCTTTTTCAAATCCTTTTTCTTTCTCTAAACTTACAGAATCTCTTTCAACTTGCAGCTCATAATCAGAAAAGTAATTCCCGCCACTTTCCTCATCTAGGACATTCTGTCCTATTTTTTGTTAAGTTAGCTGACCTGGTTGAAGGCTTTGTTTGTCAAAAAATCTTCCATTATAAGAGTCATGTGTTTATGCGAAGATGTTTTTAGGTGATTTAAAAAAGTGACTACAGAAATACACGATACTTCTTTTATAATGGGAAAATGTTACAGAAGAAACCTAGCTGTTTTCTGGTACTTAGAAGATAAATAAATATGCAGAACTTTCTGAAGCAAAATCTCAGTAACATCATATTACTTAAAATTTTTTTGAAAGAAATATCATTTTTTGTTATTTATTCAACCTTGGGTTTCCCAGAACTTTTTAAAATTTCTTACCTCTCTTTCTGGATTTTTTTCTCATATAATTTTATAACAAATACAGGAAATGACTTGATCATTAATCTAGTGTTTAACACTTATTTGCTAGGACATACTGTATTTAAGGCTGACCACTTACCCTTTCGAGTTAAAAAGTGACTTGGCTACATTTGTACCATTTTCTCCCATGATAGCCAGGGATGCTCTCTTTTGGAATGTTTGTGTAATTCTCTTCAACACAAACTTTTGTTATTCTCATCCCTGGTCACAAAATTTGTATTCTCGCACCTTATACTTTGGATATTTTGAAAATAAAGAACCAAGCATTAATTGTAGTCTTTTCAAAAGGAGAGTGAGCATATGGTATTTATGTATGCTTGCATACATAAGTACAGTGTTTAATGCTATAATCAAATAAACCCCAGACAAAGGAAACCTGAGACATGGTATTCATATACACAATAGTAATTATGCTATATTTACCTTGGGAAGAACAATTTTTATGTGTGGTTTTGATTAGTATAGTCTGTGCAGCTTGACCAAGAAATTTTTTTTCTTTTTCTTTTTTTCTGGAATATTCAGCATCATTATTGGCCTACACTCCCTTTTATGATGAGATCTAGGTTTAGCTCTTATGCCAGTGAAAATTAAACTTCCTTTTTAAAAAATTTTGAAAAATAGTTATTTATATTAGTTTCATCTGTACAGCAAAATGATTCAGTTATATATATATATTTTTTTCTTTAATATTCTCTTTCATTATAGGTTATTACAAGATATTGACTATGCTTCCCTGTGCTACACAGTAGGTCCTTATGGGTCTTATAAATAGTATTTTATAAATAGTAGTATGCCTGTGTTAATCAAACTCCTTATTTATCCCTACTGCCTCTTTTGGTAACCATAAGTTTGTTTTCTGTCTGTGAGTCTGTTTCTGTTTTGTAAAGAAATTCATTTGTATTTTTTTTTTTTTTAGATTGCACCTATAAG
>SJYC01129013.1:0-19929 GCA_006408675.1 Madoqua kirkii | reverse complement strand
ATCTTGCCTGTGTTAATCAAACTCCTTATTTATCCCTACTGCCTCTTTTGGTAACCATAAGTTTGTTTTCTGTCTGTGAGTCTGTTTCTGTTTTGTAAAGAAATTCATTTGTATTTTTTTTTTTTTTAGATTGCACCTATAAGCAATATCATATATTTGTCTTTGTCTGTCTGATTCACTTCACTTTCATAATCTGTAGGCCTATCATGTTATAGCAGGTGGCGTTATTTCATTCTTTTAATGGTTGAAAATTATTCCATTTATTCCATTTATATATATGTATGACATCTTCTTATCCATTCATCTTTTGGTTGACACTTAGGTTGCTTCCATGTCTTAGCTATTGTTAATAGTGCTGCTGTGAACATTGGGGTGCATGTATCTTTTCAAATTATGTTCCAAATAAAATGCCCAAGAGTGATTGTTGGATCATGTGGTAACTCTAATTTTAGTTTCTTAAGGAACCTCCATACTCTTCTCCATAGTGGTTGTACCAATTTATATTCCCACCAACAAGGGTTCTTTTTTCAAACTGAACTTCCATTTTGCATTGTTTCTTATCACTGTGCTTGTAGCTCAAGCCTAAAGTTTCCTTTGCTCCCTCTTAGAGAGTTCATGGGGTTCCCTGGTAGCTTAGCTGGTAAAGAGTCAACCTGTAATGCAGGAAACCCTGGTTCAATTCCTGGGTTGGGAAGATCCCCCGGAGAAGGGATAAGCTACCCACTCCAGTATTCTTGGGGTTCCCTGGTGGCTCAGATGGTAAAGAATCTGCCTGCTATGCAGGAGACCTGAGTTCAATCCCAGGGTCAGGAAGACACCCTGGAGGAGGGCCTGGCCACCCACTCCAGTATTCTTGCCTGGAGATTCCCCATGGATGGAGAAGCTGAGTTCAGTCCCAGGGTTGGGAAGACACCCTGGAGGAGGACCTGGCCACCCACTCCAATATCTTGCCTGGAGAATCCCCATGGATGGAGAAGCCTGGTGGACTGCAGTCCCTGGGGTCGAAAAGAATTGGACACGACTGAGTGACTAAGCACAGCAAAGCACAGAGGATTCATGAGTCGTTTCAAGTCATTGTTTTGGTAGCTACCCAAGGAGGGACTTGTTCCAGTCGATCTTTACTAAAGTGCTTTGGCAACAGATTCTTGAGTATGACAGGACTCTGGGTTACAAGTTACAGAAACTCGCTTGTAATCCTTCGAGCATAAAAGGGTGATTTTATTTTCCTAAAGGGGTATCCCATGGGACTTAAGAGGAATGTACCTGGGCTTCAGATGCAAATTAGAGACACAGGCTATGTATCTTTTCTTTCTTGCTGCAGACAGATTTCTCTACTCTCTAGTTACAGAGCACCACCTGCCTCCTGGGCTGACATATCTTATCCGTAAGAGAGCCAGACTGAGGCTGGAATTTCTTGACCACAGTTAACAGGTTTCCCAGGACCAGCATGTTTGAGATGTTTGCTCCTGGACCAGTTGGTTCTGCCAAGGGCTGCGTATTATTAGTTCTCTAGGAGTGCTGTAACAAATGACTACAAACTTAAAGCAACAGAATCTTATTATTCCACAATTCTGAAGGCCAGAAACCCCAAACCAAGGTGTCCAGGATTGGTCCCTTCTGGAGGCTGGATGGGTCTGTTCCATGCTCTTTCGTGGCTTCTGGTGGCTGCTGGCGACCCTTGACATTTCTAGCCTTGTGGCTGTGCAGTTGCAGTCTCTGCTTCTGACTTTTCATGACCTTCTTCTCTGTGTGCCTCTGTGTTTCAAATCTCTCTTTCCTGTCTCTGATAAGGATACCAGTCATTGGACTAAAGGCCCACCCAGGATGATTGCATCTCAAGATCCGTAGTTACATCTGCAAAGACATTATTTCCAAGTAAAGTTACATCCACAGGAACTGAAATTAGGACTTAGGTATACATTTGCTTGCATGCTAAGTCCCTTCAGTCGTGTCTGACTCTTTGTGACCTGTGTACTATAGCCCACCAGGATCTTCTGTCCATGGGATTCTCCAGGCAGGAATACTAGAGTGGGTTGCCATTCCCTTCTTCAGGAGATCCTCCTGACCCAGGAATCTGGTCCTGCATCTCTTCTGTCTCCTGTATTGGCAGTTCTTTACCACTAGCGCCATCTGGGAAGATGACAATTTACCCTTTACTGGCTGTGTCTTTATTCTGTGAATATTTGCATGCTAGGATCCCTTCTGTAGTAACCATATGAAGGGAGAAGGAGTGGTAATTCTCAAAACAGAGAGGAGACTGGGACACTGAAGATTGAACTTGGGGGAAAGCCATAACTTTGGATATAGGTATCTGTCAGCTTCTCAGCTCTAGCTTTGAAACATCATTGTATTTAAGTATAGGTAATGATATTCGGTCTGTGTTGCTCTGACTGCAGTAGAGGGAGTAGCAATTGAGTGGATGGAGAGCAATTGTCAAAGATAACATAATTGTTTTGTTGTGATGGCAGGATGACACCATGTTTTCCATCATCTTCATCAATATAACCATCCTCTGGAATATTGTTTTGAAAGCATATATCATCTCTCCAAACAGAGTAATATAGAAATAGCCATTGACTTGGTTGCCAAGGGAAGGAAGGTAAAGGAAGGAATCTAGCTTGGACTGTGACACACACACACACACACACACACACACACACACACACACGGGAAAATTTTAGAAAAAATAGGTGTTACAAAGAGGAACTCTGATTTTAAAAGCTTTCTATAGAAAATTTCAAAAAATAAGTAGAAGAGTGTTATGAACCCTCATGTTCCTATTACTTAGCCTAACAACTTTTCGCTCATGGCCAGTCCTGCTCCTCCATAATTCCCTCCCGCCATATTCTTTTGTAGCAAATCCCAGATATTATGTAATTTCTTCTGTAAATATTAAGTGTATATGTTTTTAAAAATAAAAACATTAGTAATATTATACCTGGATTGTGTGTGTGTGTAATTTTAAAATATCTAGCCAGTATTCAGTTTTCTAATTGCCTCATAATTTTTTTAAAAACAATTTGTTGGAATAACCATCCAAATAAGAATTAGTTGTTATGTCTTTAATATCTCTCTTAACCTATAGGCTCTCTACTTCGCATCTCTCCATCTTTCTCTCTTTCTTACATTTATTGAAAAAACTTGGTTGTTTGCAGTGATTCCCACAGTGTGAATTTTGCTGACTGCTTCTGCGTGGTGTACTTTAATTTATTTCTTTGTATTTCCTATAAATTAAAAGTGTGCTCTAGAAATTTGATGAGATTTAAGTTCAATTTTTGTTATTGTTGACGGGGAGTGTCTGAGGAGGGAAGACTTCTACATAGATGGTAATCTGTTCTTCCATCCAAAGAAGATGATATTAGTGATGTTGGTGATGTTAGCTGTCCGTGCTTAATGGCTAGATCGATTAATTCATTAGGAGTTTCAAAATAGTGAGTTTCTAATTGTTTTTTTTTTTTGCGTATTATTTGAAATATTGCTATAAAGAGAACTTTCCCCATATGTACTATCTTGTTACCCAGTAGTACAGTTTGTGTAGGAGAGGTTAAGATTTTTTCTTTTTATTAGCTAAACTTCAGAATATCAGTTTTTAAAAACATCCATCAGTGTTGAGCAGTTAGATTTTATTTTATAAAAATCACAATGAGCTCATGGATTTAAACATAATTGATGTATTTCCATCCTCTCTCCCTTTTAAAAAATTATATTTTGAGCCTTTATTATCTTTTCACTATTTTGAGTTTATTTTAGACCCACTCTTTTAGAAGCAGCTTGTGAGAGAGACAAGGTAAAGGGAGAGCAAGGAAGAAATTTTATTAGTTTCAAAAGTCCTATTGCTACTTAATGATTTTCATATATAACAAATGAATTAAGAGGGAAGGGGGTGAAAAAAATAGCATCCTCCAAAGACCTGTTTCAGCTGCTCTGATCCTAAGTTATTGCTGCTGCTGCTGCTAAGTTGCTTCAATCATGTCCGACTCTGTGTGACCCCACAGACGGCAGCCCACCGGGCTCCGCCGTCCCTGGGATTCTTCAGGCAAGAACACGAGTGGGTTGCCATTTCCTTCTCCAATGCATGAAAGTGAAAAGTGAAAGTCAAGTCGCTCAGTCATGTCCGATTCTTCATGACCTCATGGACTGCAGCCTACCAGGCTCCTCCATCCATGGGTTTCTCCAGGCGAGAGTACTGGAGTGGGGTGCCATTGCCTTCTCTGGATCTGAAGTCACAGGAACCATTTAATACTCGTAAGATTCTCTTAGGTGTTAATTTATAGTGTGGTGAACTTGGCTGCATGGTGGGCAGTCATCAGCATAGTAATTAAAACTCTGTTAACTGTGCTGAATATTTCTTGTACTTTACTTATTCTGTCAGGAGTCTTAAGTTGGTTTTAATGTTAAAGCTATGTGGCTTAAGATGTCTTTTAAAACAAACAAACAAAAACCCCCCCAAAAAATTCCCTGCCTTCCTTCCCCAAACAGGGTTTCTTCATTGCTTGATAATGTAAAGGATATTATATTGATTTTATCTTTCCAGTATTTATGATTCCCTCATTTGCTAAGTGTACAATCCCAGAAAGGACTATAACCATAGCTAGTAATATCATTCATGTTAGCCTATTTAGTAATAAACTAAGAACTTTGGGCTTCCCCAGTGGCTCACAGTAAAGAATCTACCTTCTGTGCAGGAGACGTAGGTTTGATCCTTGGATTGGGAAAGATCCCCTGGAGGAGGAAATGGTAACCTCCTCCAATATTCTTGCCTGGGAAATCCCATGGGCAAAGGAGCCTGATGGGCTACAGTCCATGGGGTCGCAAAGAGTTGAACATGACTGAACGACTGAGCATGCACACAAATAATGAACTTTATAATTATATAGATATAAGATACAGCAGTTTCAGTGTGCACATGTAAGATCACATAAGTATAGAACTAGAAATTACCATCAGAGGTCACTTCTGAATCCAAGCAAGACAATACCTTAGCTGCCTTCCATCCATCCACCCATTCATATACTAATTAAACACCTATTGAATATCTCTTATATGCCTGTGCTAGGTGCTGTGAGATCATGGTGAGGAAAGCAGATGTAGTCATTGCGCTCATGATGTTTTCTGTTTAGAGAGATGCCATAATCACGTAGTCATACAATTATATCTTCAACTGCATTCAGACAGAGTAGCCTGTGCTGGTTGTGCCTTTAACGTGAGAGTTCGACCTTGTCATGAAGGTCAAGGAAGGCTTCCCTGATAAAGTGACTCAACATGAGACTGAGGCATGAGTAAACTTTTATCTCAGGAAATAGAAGAGGATAGACTTTTCCAGTTATAGGAAGTAGCATGTGGCAGGTCCCTGTGGTGGGAGGGAGATGACTTCTTAGGAAGGCCTAAAAAATGCCAACGTTATGCAGAGAGTGGTTGGAGATGAAGCCGGGGATAAGGGCAGGAGTCAGACACTGCAGGCCATGCTGGCTACTTGGATTTGGGTCTTTATCCTGAGTGTAGAGGGAGTCTGTTGAAGTGTTTTTATCTGCTGAGTATCAGTGATTCCAGAAGACCATTCTGGCTGCAGTGTGAATATGACATTGAAATGCTGGCTTCTGGCTAGGCAGTTAAGTGGTACAGGGAGCTGGGTTTAGGTGGCTGTTACTACAGTTCAGGAGAGGGGTGATAGTTGCTGCCTGAGTTGAAGGGGAATAGATGGATTTGTGAGATATTTAGGGGATGAAGCATTTGAGGTGGATTGAATATAAGAACGACTGAAGGGAATATATCAAACATGATTCCCTGATTTCTGGCTTCCCTGACAGGTAGATAGGAAGCATTAGAGACCAGGCATGTGGGAAGAACATGAGTCTGGTTTTGGACATGTTGGGTTTAAGGCACAATTTAGACACCAAAGTGGGAATATCTAGTAGGCAGTTGGGTAAGCTCTGTTATGGTAGTGACATCCCCTGAACACATTGTGCTATGAACAAGTTAGTTGTTCTATCTAAACAGATCTCTTCTGCATTGATTCTCTCTTCTCTTGTATTTTTAAAATAACTTTCTGTGCATCTCATATACAGCTAGCCTGCTTGTCTCAGGGTTAATTTCAGATCCTGATACTGTTCTCAGAGGTCTATTCCTCAAATTAGCATGTTTTTATGTTGGTGCTAAACTGCGACTGAAGGCAGGTTCTCAATAAATGATACTGAGCTATTTCATTGTTTATTTAAATTTCTGCTCATACTGTCTGTCTAGGAGATGAAGTTTAATCTTCTATTTGTATTCAGTGAGTCCCACCTCACCTTGAGATTATAAATTTCACCCCCGCTTTTTTCACTATTTAGGGAAATAGAAGTAATACATTCTTTTTTGAAAACTCAAGCAATGGCACTTGCAGGTAGTAAAAGTAGTAAGTGGTAAAAATTTTCCTTTTTATCATTTCTCTCTTTCTTTTCTTCTTTTTAAAAATTCAGCTTCTTGTTGGGCCCCGGTAGAACTAGAAAGTGACAGTACTAGAAAGGCTTAAGGTGTGTAGGGTGGCTCAGAGGTTCCTCCAGATACTGATCTTTGTTTCCTCTAGAGTGTAGGGAAAGTTGTTGCTCAGTCCCTCAGTCGTATCCAGCTCTTTGCAACCCCATGGACTGCAGTATCCCAGGCTTCCCTGTCCTTCACCATCTCCTGGAACTTGCCCAAACTCATGTCCACTGAGTTGGCAATGCATCCAACAATCTTGGGAAAGTTAGGGTGATCTGAAATCAGATCCAGGCACACAGGATCAGGGACCAGCTAATTCCCGTGAAACTGGAGCCCCATTTCTAGACCTATAAAAAAAGCCCATACTTTACTTATAGCCCCATACACTTCAAGTATTTTCAAATTGAATATTCTATTCATATGTATAGTGTCCTAAAAACTTGTTTTTTTTTCACTGAATATATGTTGGGATGTCTTTTCATAGATCTGTTTGCATCTTTATTAATAGCTGCAAACTATATGATTATATCATATTTTATGATGTGATTTTTTATATGATTATATCTTATTTTAAATATTTCTCCTTTGTAAAATGTTTTCTTCTTCCATTTCTTTAAGATAACAAACGGATCTTCTTTTGGGTATATGTAAGGGTATTTCTATATGATAGGTCATTTTTTGGGAGGTATGCCTCAAGCTTTTAGAATCTGACCTGGGATCAAACCCAGGGTCCCTGGCAGTGAGAGTGTGGAGTCTAACTACTGGACCACCAGGGAATTCCCATGATAGGTTTTTAGGAACACAATTTATGGGGAAAAGACTGCATTTAAACTTTTTATGAATACTGCAAAATTGCCCTCCATGAAGTCTGAACAAATGTATGCTCAACCTGAAAATACTTATTCCCCATTCACTCATCCACACTGGATATTATGAATTTTACTCTTCTGTGATCTGCTTATCTATATTCTCTGCTCACTTTTCTGTTATATGATTTGTTTTATTTTGTTGCTTATTTTTGTTTTGTGGATATTTTGCATATATGTAATATTTAATCTCAGTTTATCTCTCATGTTAATTTTATGTTTTCTTTCCCCCCAAAACCCTTCCCCACTAACTTTGCTAAAGTGATCTGGAATTTTTATGACAGGTTGTCTTCCTTTTTTAGTCTTTTTTATACTTTTCCCTCCAAAACCTCTCTTAGTTTAGTTCAGTTCAGTCACTCAGTCGTGTCTGACTCTTTGCGACCCTATGAATTGCAGCACGCCAGGCCTCCCTGTCCATCGCCAGCTCCCAGAGTTCACTCAAACTCACGTCCATCGAGTCGGTGATGTCATCCAGCCATTTCATCCTCTGTCGTCCCCTTCTCCTGCCCCCAATCCCTCCCAGCATCAGAGTCTTTTCCAATGAGTCAACTCTTCATATGAGGTGGCCAAAGTACTGGAGTTTCTGCTTTAGCATCATTCCTTCCAAAGAACACCCAGGACTGATCCTCTTTAGAATGGACTGGCTGGATCCCCTTGCAGTCCAAGGGCTTCTCAAGAGTCTTCTCCAATACCACAGTTCAAAAGCATCAATAACAGTTGCTTTAATCTTTACAGTGACATTTGAAAAATGTTAAAGACTGGGTGGTAAATTCTTCTGGTATTCATTCTGACCAAAGTTTCTTTCTTTCTTTTTTTTTTTCTGCACACTGTCTTTTCTTTTTTTTCTCCACACTGAGTGGCTTGTGGCATCTTAGTTTCCTAACCAGGGATTGAACCCTCAGTGAAAGCACTGCATCCTACCCATAGGACCACCAAGGAATTCCTTGGTGACCAAAGTTCTTTGTATTCTGTATCTTTCGATCTATTCAGTTCTTTCTTGTACTTTATCTTAAAAATAAATAGTTTTCGTAGTATAATTCATTTATTAAAATCATTTTTATAAAGTGTACAATTCAGTAGTTTTTGGTATATTTACAAAGTTGTGTAATCATTATACATTATCTTTTAACTGGAGAGCCTCTTTTAGAAAAACTTTCAGAGAATTATGTCTGAAAATTATTTCTTTTGTCTTCATACATTACACTTAGTCATTCTGGGAGGGTTAGATTTATTAAGTTATATAAACCTTTCCCTCATAATTCTACACGCATTGCTTCATTTAGCATTGCAGATGAGAAATCTTATGCCAAATTAGATATAATGTCAGTGTAATAGTCTTTATTTTACAGATTTTATTTTATAACTGAAAGTTCATACTATTTTTTTTTTCTTCATTTTTGGATTTGGGAGATGTTAGCAATTAATTTTTTCAAGACTCTTGCCTAGCCCTTGGTAGCCCTTTCAATTTGAAGACTTTGAAATTTTCTTCTCTCCTTTTTTTGATTTTAGCTTCTCTAATGACTATGTTTTTTCTTTTATTATTTTGATTTTTAGCACTATTCAAATTGTTGTAACCTCTTTCTGCAGTCATATACAATTCAGTTACAGATTTTTAATTTATTGACTATGCCAAAGCCTTTGACTGTGTGGATCACAATAAACTGTGGAAAATTCTGAAAGAGATGGGAATACCAGACCACCTGACCTGCCTCTTGAGAAACTTATATTCAAGTCAGAAAGCAACAGTTAGAACTGGACATGGAACAACAGATTGGTTCCAAATAGGAAAAGGAGTCTGTCAAGGCTGTATATGGTCACCCTGCTTATTTAACTTATATGCAGAGTACATCACGAGAAACACTGGGCTGGATGATGCACAAGCTGGACTCCAGATTGCCGGGAGAAATATCAATAACCTCAGATATGCAGATGACACCACCCTTGTGGCAGAAAATGAAGAAGAACTAAAGAGCCTCTTGATAAAAGTGAAAGAGGAGAGTGAAAAAGTTGGCTTAAAGCTCAACATTCAGAAAACAAAGATCATGGCATCTGGTCCCATCACTTCATGGGAAATAGATGGGGAAATAGTGGACATAGTGGCTGACTTTATATTTTTGGGCTCCAAAATCACTGCAGAGAGTGATTGCAGCCATGAAATTAAAAGACGCTTACTCCTTGGAAGGAAAGTTATGACCAACCTAGACAGCATATTAAAAAGCGGAGACATTACTTTGCCAACAAAGGTCTGTCTAGTCAAGGCTATGGTTTTTCCAGTGGTCATGTATGGATGTGAGAGATGGGCTATAAAGAAAGCTGAATGCAGAATTGATGCTTTTGAACTGTGGTGTTGGAGAAGACTCTTGAGAGGTCCTTGGACTGCAAGGAGATCCAACCAGTCCATCCTAAAGGAGATCAGTCCTCAGTGCTCATTGGAAGGACTGATGTTAAAGCTGAAACTCCAGTACTTTGGCCACCTCATGCGAAGAGCCGACTCATTTGAAAAAACTCTGATGCTGGGAAAGGTTGAGGGCAGGAGGAGAAGGGGACGACAGAGGATGAGATGGTTGGATGGTGTCGAGACCAGCTCAACAAGCAGGGTTTCCAAAAGCGTGATATGCGAGAGAATGAGAAAGGAGACACGACAATTCAGAGAAAAATGAAGACCAGGGGTTCAACACTGCTCCAAGATGAAGGTGCCAAAACTCAATCCAAGCCAGCTTTATATTACTTTCATCCATGAATGAAAGAATGTGCAGGGAATTGAACTACAACTCATGTGGCCTTCGAGGCCAAAGAACAAAATGATCATTAACCATTAAGTAATTAGGAAACAGTAATCAATAACAAATCAGTAGCTATGACTAATATTCTTATCTATAGATTTTCCACCAGATACGTAAAACATGTGACTCTGAGATGCCAGTTGAGAAACAGTCTGGGATCAGTTTTCTGACCCCAGAATCATATCTTGTTTTCAAGATTATGAACTAACTGTTCCCTCTAGACTTGTTCCAAGAGTCTCATGCCTTATAGCATCCAGTTTATCAATAATTATAAATTTCTTTGTCAGCCCTTGCCGGAACCTGCTTTTCTGGCATCACCGACTCAATGGACATGAGCTTGTGTGAACTCCAGGAGTTGGTGATGGACAGGGAGGCCTGGCGTGCTGTGGTTCACGGGATTGCAAAGAGTCAGACACAACTGAGTGACTGAACTGAACTGAATTTTGTAACAACAAATCTCAGATGGAAGATGCTAGGATTTAGGCATTTATGACTTAACTGTAGTTAGTTTTAGGAATGTACTAGGTTTTTGCATTCATGAACTCTGACACTTTTGTTTGCATAATCTTACAAAGGGAGAAACATTGCAATCTTAACGGTACAAGTATTAGATTATTAATTTATCAAAAAAATAACTAGACACTTTACTGACACACTAATTTATTCTTTAAAACAACACAAGATTGGGTTCATTATTATGATTCTAAGTTTCTCAGATAAGGATGTTGGCATTAAGTGTCTTGCTTGTAGGCATTAAGTGACTTGCCCAACATTTCCCAGTTAATTAGAATTAAAGCAGGGATTTAAATGAAAATCTGAAACTATCCATCCCTCTCAGCCCACTTGAAATATTTAAAAATTTAAGAAATTATTCAACTGAATTTAAGGCAACTATGTTACTACTTGAATGTATCTATACATTATTTATTGATGCCATCATCTTTCAATATTCATAATCTATTCATGTTACACTCTTGCTTAAAATATAGTACGGAGTCAGTTATCCACATAGTAAAATCTCGGCCCACAAATAAAAGCAAGGTATAACTTAAAGATTTAAAAAAGCTGAAAATTTACAGGCCACAGTGGTTTCTGGAAATGCCTTGAATTAAATGTACATAGGATATGTGCTTTCTGTGTGATTGTACTGCTTTCACAAAGAAGTAAGTGGCCCCAGTTGGTTAAAAATCGTGTCTGCTATCTATCTTCTCTTAAACTATTCATATGACAGATAAATCATTAGATAGGAAAACCAATTTAGTTTTACATACAAAAAGGGATTATTTAATGAATTCATATTTCATGGAAGAAATTTAGCCAGAAATCCAATTAATACTGATTATTTAATATGAGTACCCTTTAAACTCATCGTTAGGCCCAGGGAGTGGTCTTATGAGGTTTCTAGGTGAGGTCTAGACTTTTTCCATCTCCATTTCATCCATATATAAATGGGGTTATTTTTAGCTGAAATCAGCCTTAAAGCTGATCATCAGTTGCGTAAACATTGAAGATGAAAAGACAAGGAAACTTCTGAACACACAGTGCTGTTCTCACCAAGGCCAAAAAAACCACAGTAGACCTCCGGTGATAGGTCTCAGTCAGACAGAAGAATCTGGAACTGCTCACTGGCTCAGTGATGATTAGAATTTGTCTGCTATGTCTAACATATGTATAGACCAGAGATTTCATAGTCTTGTTGAAAATCTAGGCACTGGCTTAGGTCAGAGTTGAAGGGTTTTTGAAAAACTTTCAAAAAGCCAGATTGTAGCACTGAGGCCTGATGAGTTGCTGCTGCTGCTGCTGCTAAGTCACTTCAGTCATGTCCGACTCTGTGCGACCCCAGAGATGGCAGCCCACCAGGCTCCTCTGTCCCTGGGATTCTCCAGGCAAGAACACTGGAGTGGGTTTCCATTTCCTTCTCCAATGCATTAAAGTGAAAAGTGAAAGTGAAGTCGTGTCCAACTCTTCGCGACCCCGCGGACTGTAGCCTACCAGGCTCCTCTGTCCATGGGATTTACCAAGCAAGAGTATTGGAGTGGAGTGCCATTGCCTTCTCCATGATGAGTTAGCTTTAGCCAATTTGCATATTTGGAGGAACTGAATCCCCCTGAAGCTCCAAGAAGCTTCTGTGTGACTGAGGTCAGACCTTCACAACCAGAATAGGTTCTTGATAAACCAGTGATAGAGTCAGTTGCGATCTCCATGCTGAAGGATCTCTAGACCTTGGTGAAGGAAAGTAAGCAGAGTTGTGAAGAGCTGGAGCATAGCCTGGAAAATACCTTTTCTTAAAGTCCAGGGTCCTTAGGCTGCAGGATGGGTCTCATTCTGTAAAAGTGAATGGTGTGAGGAATTGTAAAGAAGGAATTTATTCTGAATATTTGGATGTTAAGATATCTTCTTCCTAAGCTTTAAAGTAAGAGGACTCTAGAAACTCAAGAGTGTCAACAGAGAAGGCTCCTGGAAGAATCTGAGCAGTCATGAGGGAAGAAATTAAGACAGAATGTCTTTTCCCAAGGGGATGCCATGCCATCAGACCTTTCTAAGACAACTGTACTTGCCACTAGTTTTTAAATAATTTACTTTTTAATTTTCACTGAATCACAGTGGGATTTACTGGCCATATTTTTAGAGAAAGCAAAGTGGAATTGATGCAACACCAATATAGGGTATGTGAGAAAAGCTGAACCTCGGTTTGACATACAGCAAAGAACACAGGAAAGGGAATCTTAGGGCACAGGCTTATGCAGTGCTGAGACGTTGCTTTTCACCAGAGGATCCACATAGGAGAGAACCATGTTTGTGTGCAGCTGTCACAAAACACTCATTCATGAATGTACACTGCATGGTCAGAAGAGGAGCCACGTGGAAAAGAAAACATACTGTTGTGTAGATTGTGGGCAATGCTTCAACTGCAAGGAAAACCTCACTGCTCACCAAAGAATCTACTTAGGAAACAAACCATGAGTGTCTTTAGCAGTACTGTGAAATAGAAATATATTCTGAGCCACAAGTGTGAACCACATATATAATTCAAAATTTTCTAGTAGCCACATGAAAAAGTAAAAAGAAACCAGTAGTATTAACTTTAATAATCTATTTTGTATAACCTCATATATCAAAAATATGTATGTAATCAAGATGTAATCCATATAAAAAACTACATCTGATATTTTACAGTATTTTGTGTTCTCAGTCTCTCTTTTTAAGTATATTTTATTCCTCTTATTTATTTATTTTCATCTTTGCTGGGTCTTCCTTGACGCGTGGGCTTTCTCTAGCTGCCACGAGTGAGGGCTACGCTTCTTGCTGGGCCTGGGCTTCCCACTGCAATGGCCTCTCTTACTGTGGTGCACAGGTTGGTTGTTCTGTGGCATATGGGTTATTCCCGGACCAGGGATCAAACTCATGACTCCCATATTGGCAGGCGGGCTTTAACTACTGGATCACCAGTGAAGCCCCTAAGTCTTTAAAATACAGCGTGTATTTCACACTACAGTACATCCCGGTTTGGATTAGGCATGTTACAAACGCCTAGTAGCCATGTGTGTCCATTGGCTGCTGTATTGGACAGCATGGCCAAACCATTTACCAGTTGTAAAACTTTAAATGCCATAAAAGAGTACACTAAATAACATCTCACATAATTGCCCTAAATGACTTTTATTAATTAAGTCCAGGCCTTGTGTTAGCCCTATGGTAAAGTTAACGATTTCTAGATAGTAATGACATAATACATGTTAAACACTTAAGAGAGTACAGTAGAGGCTCCATAATTATTAACAGCTATGATTTTTAAAATATTGTTTTTTTTTTCATTTAGCAAATAATCTTTATTTCTAAGATTTCTTTCTCATTCCCAGGGAGAATCTTACTTTAAACAGATCAGGGTAATTTGTGACAATGTGGATGAACCTGGAGGGCATTGTGCTAAGTGAAATAACCCAGACAGAGGAAGAGAAATACCATATGGTACCACTTATATGTGGAATCTAAAAAAAGAAATTGAACAGATAGAAGCAGAGAGTAGAATGGTGATTGCCAGGGTCGGGTAGGAGAAATGGGGAGATGCTGTTCAAAAGATACAAGCTTCCAGTTATGATTAAGTTCTGAGGATCTAATGTACAGCAGAGTAACTAAAAGTCAACAATGTTGTATTGTGTACTTGAAATTTGCTAAGAGTATTTAGCATTTTATCCAAAAAAATGAAAACTAAAAGGTAACTATGTGAGATGATATATGTGTTAATTAACTTGATTATGGCAACCATTTTAAAATGCACACATAAATCATTTTGAACACATTACATTACAGTTGTTTTTGTTAGTTTTACCTCATGAAAGCTGAAATAAAATCATATTTAATACTTAGAAAACAATTTAACAGGAAAAAACTTTAAAAAGCAGGCCATTTTTTTCTGATTTATTATCCTGCTGCTTTTTACAGAGAATAAGGAGAAAACTTAAATTTCTATTCTCTGCCCCCATTAACTTTGTTTTAATGCAGGTTATTTGCTCTGATTGGTCCCCTGGCCCACTTTTTTTTTTTTTTTTTCATTTAGCAAATAATCTTTATTTCTAAGATTTCTTTCTCATTCCCAGGGAGAATCTTACTTTAAACAGATCAGGGTAATTTGTGACAATGTGGATGAACCTGGAGGGCATTGTGCTAAGTGAAATAACCCAGACAGAGGAAGAGAAATACCATATGGTACACTTATATGTGGAATCTAAAAAAAGAAATTGAACAGATAGAAGCAGAGAGTAGAATGGTGATTGCCAGGGTCGGGTAGGAGAAATGGGGAGATGCTGTTCAAAAGATACAAGCTTCCAGTTATGATTAAGTTCTGAGGATCTAATGTACAGCAGAGTAACTAAAAGTCAACAATGTTGTATTGTGTACTTGAAATTTGCTAAGAGTATTTAGCATTTTATCCAAAAAAATGAAAACTAAAAGGTAACTATGTGAGATGATATATGTGTTAATTAACTTGATTATGGCAACCATTTTAAAATGCACACATAAATCATTTTGAACACATTACATTACAGTTGTTTTTGTTAGTTTTACCTCATGAAAGCTGAAATAAAATCATATTTAATACTTAGAAAACAATTTAACAGGAAAAAACTTTAAAAAGCAGGCCATTTTTTTCTGATTTATTATCCTGCTGCTTTTTACAGAGAATAAGGAGAAAACTTAAATTTCTATTCTCTGCCCCCATTAACTTTGTTTTAATGCAGGTTATTTGCTCTGATTGGTCCCCTGGCCCACTTTTTTTTTTTTTTTTTTAGTGGCCATTCCATTTCTTTTGTCTCATTATTTTTCATGGTCTGCCAATATTTATGAATGAAGGACTTGATTATTCAGGGTGGGTAATTGATGTGGTCACTGCCTGCAATTATGTGGGCTAACGTTTACTTTTCCCTGATTGATTTCCCCCAGATATATGTAGTGAAGTGATAGATAGTTTGGTAGTCTGATTCTTTGGCTTCGCTTCTCCTTTCATTGTGTTGAATGGGAGCTTGTAGGCCTCTTGGCTTTGCTATGGAGTAAGCTAGGTGTATGTGGATGGCTACTGTTCAGTGTGGGTGGAAAGCATTCAACTCTTCAAAAGTGGTAGGATTAAGTACCTGAGTAGACTGTTCACTTTATAACATTTGACATACTATTATATTTCTTTACAGGAATACACATGGCTTGATAAAAGCCATTATGAAACTATTACAAATGCAACTGTTAAGGAAGGACACAGTGGGGAGAAGAATATTCAGGATATATATAATATTAGGTAAGCCTTTTCTCCTTTCTTTTGAAACTTTTTTTTAGCAAATTGTTAAATAAGTTATGAATTAAGGCATGCTAATTCATTAAGAATTAGTTATTTACGTTCACAGAGACTGTGAGTCTTAACCTCTCAGGAAGTTAGTATTTCCAACACTCAGGATTGAGATTGAATTGACTACCCTATGCTGAGTATCATCACTGTGGCTTTCAGATTGCTCCCTTGGAAGTGGAATCCTTTGTCCAAAATTCAAGCCATTCATTTTGATCTGGGATATAGAATCATTTTCCCAATACTGTGAAAACTGAAGAGTTCGTTGAACAAATGTATTAAAAGCAGGAAGGTAAACTTCCTCACTCTAAAAAGTAACGGGACTAGCCAAGGGTTATTACCCAAGGCAGGGTCAGTAATTAACAGCATTGATTTGCCTTTTTGTTGTTGTTATCTATATAGGGCTTCTCTGGTGGCTTAGAGGGTAAAGAATCTGCATGCAATGCAGGAGACCATAGAATGTAACATGGTGTGTGTGTATATATATATATATATATACATACATACATACATACATACACATACAGCAATAGTTCCAGTGAAATGCATTGAATTTTATGGGAGAGTTTGGCAAGGGAAGGCATACTTACTTGTGAAGGTGACCTTAACCATTGCTTTGAAGGTCCTAGAAAGTCATTTCATAAGAGAGGGGCTCCCACTTAGTAGAGGATGCAGGAAGATATCCCATAATCAATGTATATTGTCCTAGAAAATCTGTTCAGTGATGCATCTAGAATATACCTTTTATAAAGAATGAACGCATGGCACCCTAAACAAGGACACTGATTCTGGGGGAAAATGACTGACATAGGCTGTGGTGATCCAATAGGGAAAGTAGACCATACTTGGGAACTGTCATTGGCTTGAGCATATAAAACCTGCAGTTTCAAGCATTTGACACCACTGCTATCAGAAGCCGTGATGCCTCTCCTAATATATAGTGCCTGTTACTTACATACATGTATAGTACTTTCTTTTGATAGTAAGTAAACAATGTCTCATATATTACAGTGATCTTTCCTGTTAGTTTAGTGCTACTTACCATCTCCTTTATGAGCATATTATCGAGTAAGTTGCTTTTTAAAATCCAGGTCACATTTGCATTTTATGTATTTTTTTGTTAACATTTGTGTTTCAAATTATTTGTTTTTGTGCATTGGATCTTGATTGGGGCACGTGGGACCTTCCTTGCATCATGCAGGATATTTCACTGTGGTGCTTGTACTCTGTATTTGTGGCACTGGGGCTCCATAGTTGCATCACTGGACTCTCTGGTTGTGACATGGGCTTAGTTACTCCACAGCATGTGGGATCTTGGTTCCTCAGTGAGGGACTGACCCGTGTTCGCTGCATTTCAGGGCAGACTCTTAACTACGACCACCAGGGAAGTCACCTTTACATGTTTTTTGAATGTTTTCAAAAATATAGAACAGTTGGGAGAATGTAGTACAATGAATTGTTAGCTTATTAGTTAACTCATTAAGTTGGGGAAGCAAAAGGAAAGTTATTTATTTGAAACTACTCTGGAAACTGGGTGTGAAGGGTAAACTTTTCTAAATTGATAAATATGCTTTTCTTTTAAAAATATACATTACCTTAACCAGGATTGAACCTAAGGAGTAAATGAGCAGGACTTAATGTTTCTAGATGCTAGATGGGTCATACAAGCATTTGTGTTCTCTTTTTTTGAAAGAGGTTCACACTTTTAGGGCAGAGTTCCAGGATAGGAAATAATTCCACTTCATTGTTATTCAGGAGGAGTTATGTATACTTATTTTAAAATAGGAAAGCTACTAGAGTTTTAAAATTTTATTTAACAATTTTATTGAAATATAATTCACACACTGTACTGTACAACTGACCTGTTTAAAGTATACAATTCAATGATTTTTAATATATTCATGTAGTCATACAATCATTGCCATAATCAATTTTAGGACATTTCATCTCACCCGTTAACCATAGCTCTATCAACCTAGAGCTCCCCAATTAAGTATTTTTCATTTCATTGGTTCTCAACAATGGCTATTCATGAGAGCCACCTTTGGCTGTGTTGTTCAGTCACTAAGTCTGGGTATGCCTAAAAACAGATGAACATAGGAACAATGAAATACCCTAAACCGACTGAATCAGATTCAGAAAAGTCCCAGGCGATTCTGATCAACAGTGAGTATAAGATGGTGTGTACGCAGCCCTCTACCTGCATTTTCCTCACCTGCGACCTTGTTGAATGGCAGATTCTCTTTCCTTAGACCTAACATGGGCTCAGTATTCTGGTCTAACAAGCCCCCAGGTGATGCTGATACTGCTGTTTCCCCACCATACTTTAAGTAGCAGAGCTTTGAGCAGCATTAGCAGTTCCTGCGAGCTTGTTAGGAATATGGAATCTCGGACCCCATCTTGGACTACCTAAATCAGAACTTGCATTCTGGTGAGATTTTCCAGGTGGGATCATAGCCACCTTAGTTTTTTTTTGATGATGATTTAAGGACATGTTTAGTCATTCAGAATAATTAGATTTTCACACTGATTGTGCTCCCTGTGAGTGAGTGCTAAACTTTGTTACCTGTAATGTTTCACCTGCTTTCTATTTATAGGTTGTTTTCTTCAGTAGTTGGCTCTTTTAGCTGTAGGCTTGTTCCTAGAAGTCTGTAGATGCAAGGTGTGGATCGGGAGCTTCGTTTGAAGAACTGAAATCATACTAGATATATAAGGATTGTGTGTAGAGTGGTGGCACATTAATAAGAGTTCCAGAATCAATCACTTGAGTTGGCATAATCCTGTAATGTTTATGGAGGGCCCTCATGTGAATGGCTGTTTGGCACTATAAATCAGTAGAGTGTAATTGAGTGTGTAAGAGCCTGAGGTTCCTCCACGGGGGATTGTGGATGGCAGAAACACAGGAGAGGTGAGCCTGAAGAGCAGATTTCCCTCAGGAGAGCTATGATTACCTGAGTCAATCATAAATTGTCATGCTGTTTTAGAATCTTGTATGCCACATGTTGGTGAGCAATATCATCCAGCCTTAGAGAGGAAACTGATGAGCTGTGTGTGAAAACATAAAAAGGGTATGAGGAGCTTAGAACGCCACTGAAAGGTTTTCCTTGCTTATGTTGTAGGTTTGATCTAAAATGGAAGTAGTATGACAAGTAATTGTAAGCTTTCTAGACAGGAAACTCCACTATAATTTTATGGTATTAAGGACTCTGCTAGTATACTGTTGGATTTTCTTTTTGTCCCAATAGCTGATTAACTTGCAGTATAGTAAAACAGAATATTGGTCATCTTATTTTTCATTAAAACTTTAAAAAAATTGAGCAAATATTAGTTTGTATTACTGTTTCATGTGTACAACCTTATATTTTGACCTCCATATATGCTACAGCATGCTTACCACAAAATGTTTACTTTCCATCTGTTACCATAAAGTTGACCTCCTTTACCCATTTTGCCCTCTCCCAACTCCTCTTTCCCTCTGGTAATCACTTAACCTGTTCTCTGTATCTGTTTGTTTGTGCTTGGTTTGTTTGTTTATTTTTAATATTCCAAATGGGAGTGAAATCATATGGTATTTGTTTTTCTCTGTTGGACTTATTTCACTCAGCATATTACCCTCAGTGTCCATCCAGGTGTTGTAAATGGCAAGATTTCATCTTTTTTATGGCTCAGTATTATTCCATTGTGCACGTATACCACATCTTCTTTGTCCATACATCCACATCCATTGGTGACACTTAGGGTGTTTCCATATCTTGGATATTGTAAATAATGCTGTGATAAACATTTGGGTGCAGAAATAATGGAGCACAAACCTTTGGGTGTTTGGTATTTCTCCTGGGCCAGTTCAGTTCAATAACTCAGTCGTGTCCAGCTCTTTGCGACCCCATGGACTGCAGCACTCCAGGCTTCCCTGTCTTTCCCAACATCATAGTTCAAAAGCATCAATTCTTCAGCATTCAGCTTTCTTTATAGTCCAACTGTCACATCC
>SJYC01129011.1:0-17175 GCA_006408675.1 Madoqua kirkii | reverse complement strand
TTATTTTGGAATTTGGAATTAGTTCTTCTAATGATAATGTACAGATGTTCATAAGGAGAAAAGATTATTTATTTATTTTGATTTATTTACTGATAAGCTTTTATTAATCCTTTCATTTGAATTCTGAGGTGTTAGAATATGATATCTAGAGCTTTTTAGAAGTTCTAAGTAATTTTATATTTCTTTGCAAAGAATTTCAGTTGTCTCATTTCTACTTTTGCACCATGAGACTTTTTTTTGCAGGATGAAATTGATAATTCTGGTTGCGTTTTCAGCAGATTAGTTTCCTGAGATTTAATTTTAGAGTGAGTTAGATTAGTAGCTTTTACATTTAGAAGACAATGAAGGAGATTTGGTAATTTAGTAAGAATATAAATGGTGATTCACAACTACAAGAAGGAGGCAAAATATTTTGATGATAGCTAGTATCCTAGACCTTTCTGTCTTAGGAATTGTTGGTTAGAATAGCTGTTTGGTTTCATTTTTAATAGAATGTAGATGTCCTGAAATAGCAGTGTATCTTCATGCTAGATTTTTGGGGACATGATTCTCTAGTTAAATTCTGTACTCATTTGGAGAAGGCCTCTGATGTCAAGACTTCATCTCTATAGAACTAAGAATTGGGTAAATTGACAATGATGTCATGGTGTTTTGGAGAATGAAATGTCAACCACTCTAGTATTCTTGCCTGGAGAATCCTATGGATAGAGGAGTCTGGCGAGCTATAGTCCATGGGTTTGCAGAGTTGGACAAGACTGAGCAACTAACACACGTACAGTTTAAGCGTGGCTTTTCCAAGATTAACTAGGCTAACATAGTTTTTCAGAGAGGGAACTAAGGAGAGCAACACTAAGTGATTTCCTCAAGGTCATGTGGCTAGTCAGTTGGCAGAGTTGGGCCCTAAGCCTCAGTCTTTTGACTCTTATTCCAAGTCTTTCCCCACTATTTCTCCCTCTTTGTTGAACATACATGTGAAAGCCTTGTTTGTAAACATGCACAATGGGTTACATTTTTAAACACACTTAGTCACTTTGGGATTTCAGGTTATCTGTTTTATTTTCCTTTTCTCCTTAAGACCAGTTGATTTCATACTCTATAGCATTGATAGTAAATCATCAGATAGCCATCAGTTCAGTTCAGTTCAGTTGCTCAGTTGTGTCCAGCTCTGCTACCCCATGATCTGCAGCATGCCGGTCCTCCCTATTCATCACCAACTCCTGGAGTTCACTCAAACGCACGTCCATCGAGGTGGTGATGCTGTCCAGCCATCTCACCCTTTGTTGTCCCCTTCTCCTCCTGCCCCCAATCCCTCCCAGCATCAGAGTCTTTTGCAATGAGTCAACTCTTCGCATGAGGTGGCCAAAGTACTGGAGTTCAGCTTTAGTATCAGTCCTTCCAAAAGAACACCCAGGACTGATCTTTAGAATGGATTAGTTGGATCTCCTTGCAGTCCAAGAGTCTTCTCCAACACCACAGTTCAAAAGCATCAATTCTTTAGCGCTCAGCTTTCTTCACAGTCCAACTCTCATATCTATACATGACTACTGGAAAAACCATAGCCTTGACTAGACAGACCTTTGTTGGCAAAGTAATGTCTCTGCTTTTTAATATGCTATTTAGGTTGGTCACATAGGAAATGCAAAATCTAGAATCAGAACAGATTAAGCATAGAGATTTTAGATAGTATATTTCCTGGGAAAGCTCAACATTATGCTTTTAGTGTCAAATAATAACAGCTTGGAAATACTTTTCTTTGCATGAACCTTCCATTTCACCTTTAGCACTTCAAAGTAGGAGAAAACTAATAAGCTATTTATGGATGTTCTTAACACCTCAGTTCAATCCAGTTCAGTGGTGTGCACCTCTTTGTGACTCCATGGAGTACAGCTTGCCAGGCCTCCCTGTCCATCACCAACTCCCAGAGTTTACTCAGACTCATGACCATTGAGTCAGTGATGCCATCCAAATATCTCATCCTCTGTCATGCCCTTCTCCTCACGCCTTCAATCTTTCCCTGCTTCAGGGTCTTTTCCAATGAGTTAGCTCTTCTCATCAGATGGCTAAAGAATTGGAGTTTCAGTTTCAACATCACTCCTTCCAATGAACACTCAGGACTGATTTCCTTTAGGATGGAGTGGTTGGATCTCCTTGCAGTCCAAGGGACTCTCAAGAGTCTTCTCCAACATCACAGGTCAAAAGCATCAATTCTTTGGCACTCAGCTTTCTTTAAAGTCTAACTCTCACATCCATACATGACTACTGGAAAAACCATAGCCTTAAAGATGGACCTTTGTTGGCAAAGTAATGTCTCTGCTTTTTAATATGCTGTCTAGGTTGGTCATAACTTTTCTTCCAAGGAGTAAGCATCTTCTAATTTCATGGTGACAATCACCATCTGCAGTGATTTTGGAGCTCCAAAAATTAAAGTCAGCCACTATTTCCACTGTTTCCCCATCTATTTGCTGTGAAGTGATGGGACTGGATGCCATGATCTTTGTTTTCTGAATGTTGAGCTTTAAGCCAACTTTTCCACTCTCGTCTTTCACTTTCATCAAGAGGTTCTTTAGTTCTTCTTCACTTTCTTCCATAAGAGTGGTAACATCTTTTATATCTGAGGCTATTGATATTTCTCCTGGCAATCTTGATTCCAGCTTGTGCTTCTTCCAGCCCAGCGTTTCTCATGATGTACTCTGCATAGAAGTTAAATAAGCAGGGTGACAATATACAGCCTTGACGTACTCCTTTTCCTATTTGGAACCAGTCTGTTGTTCCATGTCCAGTTCTAACTGTTTTTTACCACCTGGCTAGTATTTATTCTTTGGGGGGTATAGATGGGGGAACAATGTTTTTTAAGTCTCTTTTCTGTTCCATAGTCTAATCCATATATACATCATCTACTTGCTTGATCTATGAAACTTTTTTTGGTTTCCTATAGTAGGTATTGTGATAAAGACAATTATTAATGTTTCATTAATAATTATGAACTTACAAGTCCTTTTTTTTTTTAAAATAGATTGTGTAAGTATTGGTGCTGATGAGGGAAAAAAAAATAACTTCATCCAGATTATGAGCTCTTTCAGAGCATGTGTTTAATTTTGTTTCTCGCACATAGAAGAGTGAAGATAGCTGTAGGAGCTCAGTAAATTTTGTGAAGTGAATAAATGAATGAATGAATAGGTTACATCTTATCAATTTGGTAACTTTTAAATTTTTATTAGTGTTAACGGTGTTTTGAAATCACATAGCTTTGGAATGTATAGCATCATAAAATTAATATCACCAGTCATAATTTAAATACCATTTCCTTCATTAAGTATTATACGTTATACCTTTCTTTTAGCACCTTTTTCACTTTGTATTCTCTAGTCCAGGAACAGAGCTGATGGTCCATGTTAGACTACATGCTTCTTAAGGATAGATAATGCCTGTTTCATTTTTGTATCTTATCTAATAATAACTTATTTATAATAAGTATGAAAAATATTAAAATAAAATCATGATATTTAATCAGTGCATGGTAATTATAAAACTACTCTGTGACAGTGTAAATGAATCAATTAATTTAATGATTGAGCATCTCTGAGGGCCTAGTGTGTATGCTTATTGGTAATACAGCATTAAACAGAAACCCATGATTCATGCCCTTATTGACTGATAGTCTAGCAGGGGGTGGAGATATAAATAAATAATGACAATAAAGTCATTATGCTGTGCAAGCACACAATGGGGATTTGACCAAGGCTGTGTGTCAGGGAAGGCCCTCAGGAAGTCCGTTTAAAGGGGAGAACTGAAAGATGATAGAAATTAGGCAGAGGAGGGAACAGGAAAAGGAGAAAGGGGAGCGTATTACAGATAAATGTAACAGCAAGTGAGAAGAAAACCCAGATGACTTGACTAATGATCAGAATGAAATTTAGTGTAGTTCAGTGGAGAGTGGAAAGGAAGAAGAAATGAAATTGGAAAGATAGAGGTCAAATAATGAAGGGTTTGTGAATACTTTATCTTAAGCATAAACTCTGTCAAGCTGATTAATGACATGATCAAATTTTTATGTCTGAAAGGTCACTCTGGCATTTTAGTGACTTTGGACTTAGAGTTATAGGGATGTATTATAATCTAAATAGATATGAAAGATTTGTAAAGTCTTCCTCCTTTGAGTGGAAAAACTTAGGCAGACTTGGCAAATTACTGCACTTCTGTCTGCCTCAGTGTCTGTGTCTGCATAATGGGATAGTAATATTTTTATTTTGTAGGGTTGTGTAAAGATTGGTTGAATTTAAAGGCACCAAGGGTAATAACATGCACACCCTGAGTACTGACAAGTTGACAAATAAATATTTACTGTTGATCATCTTCTTGGATGTCTGTATGAGTTTTGTTTTGTATTTTACTTGGGACCTTACCCATTGAGCTTTTCCAAAACTGCACGCTTGTATAATACTCTTGGATACATGGATCCTGATGTCTAAATTCTCAGAAGGTTCTCAGATGATTCTGATGTTTACTAGAGACTGGTCCTGGAGATGTAGATGCTATTTTAGTGTACAAGTAGACCCTCTTAGTCCTGAGCATCAGGCTTATGGGCTCCAGGTATTAAGTCATTCTCCCCAGTGTAGAAACAACTGTTTGGCATGAGTTTAGGTGGGTCATGGTAGAATAGAAGAGTCATGATAAAAAATGTGCACTCAACGGTGTCATAGTTTATGACATGTCATGAACGCTGAGTTGATGCTTGACACTAGCTGGTTGGTACTCTGTGTAATTCAGTGACTGGCTTCTATATTACATAACTTAACTTGCAGGTCTGAAGTTTCATGTATCCAAATTATGGCACCATTTCTATGGTATCTATACTGTGAACCATCCCAGTTACAAGAATATGCTAAACTCCGATTAACTCTGCTCAAAGTCTTACTTAAACCCCGGGTCCCATGTGACAAAGAACAACCATCAGTACTGGAACAACAGATACTACAACTGTGTTGTGACATGGTTCCATGTTTGCAGGTAAGGCCTTTTCTCTTCTTTCATTAATATGGCACCCAAATTTATAAGTATTGATTGTTATTGTTGTACATAAAATAGAACCTATGTGATGTGGCAAACAGCTCTAGAAATGCTTTCTGGGTTTTGAAGATGATAATGGAAACAAATCTAGATTTCACTCTGATATATACAATGTTAACTAAATTCACAGAAATGTAAATCAACATAATCCATTTTAGGATTAGTAGGAATGAAAACTTTAAGAAGGACTCCTCAGGGAAAATAATTTTGAACTAGTTTCTCATTGTGCTGGACACTGAGAGGGTTATAAGTTAAAAAAAAAAAAAAGAGTCCTCTTTGTGTAAGTTGGAAAAAGATATCTCTCTGTGTACATACAGCCCTGGGGGCTTGACCAACTGAGTGCTGGCTAGATTCCAGTTTTCCAAAGTTTCCTTACAGTGTATGTGGTGACCTGTATGGATCCTATTCTTGGAAAGACCACAGTCTAGTAAAGGAGCTAAAACAGGTATATGTATTCTTATAATTCAAAGTAGACAGACAAAGATGTGTAATAGAGGTATGGATAGAATGCTTAGGGAGTTAAGAGGAATGATAAATTTGAGCTCAAATCTCTGTAACTACAGATTCTTTTTTAAAATTTCAGTTGCCAGATTGTTGTAATTTGAATATAATGTGCATTTATCCCATCTCACTATCTAGTTTGTTGTTTGCCTACAATCTGAGTACCATGCTGCTTAGCCAATGGGAGAGAATTTGTGAATATTTTTCATGGTGATCACTTGAGGTCACAGATGACCTGCTTTAAGTTTGTTTTATGAAGGAGTGACGAGAGTGAATCTTTTGTGACTCATAATCAGGCTTTCCTGTAATTAAGGCAGAGTACAGTTAACTAAAGTGAATTCTCCTGCTTTTGTTTTGTGTGGCCAATAAAGCACTGTGTGTGCAGAGCATAGAGCCTGGGATACACTTGTTCCACAGCGTGCTTGTGTGTGTGTGTGCAGAGCATACAACCTGGGATACACTTGTTCCACAGCGTGCTTGTGTTGCCCTGTTCTGTGCTCTTTGGCAGATGTTCGTCTTCACTGTCATCAACCTATATTAACAAGCCTAAATACTTCTTGAAGTGTGTTTTGTGAAGTATTTTCAGAAATCTGTGCATGCATGCTAAGTCACTTCAGTCGTGTCTGACTCTTTGAGACCCCATGGAGCATAGCCCGCCAGGCTGCTCTGTCCATGGGATTCTCTAGGCTAGAATACTGGAGTGGGTCGCTTTACCTTCCTCCAGCAGATTTTCCTACTCAGGGATGGAACCTGTGTCTCTTAGGTTTCCTGAATTGACAGGCAGGTTCTTTACCACTAGTGCCACCTGGGGATCTGTGGCTTGTTAATATATTTAGTCACGGTAGGTGAGAAGAAAAATCCAGATCCATCATTTGGAACTAATGGGACTAGTGACATAAATACATTTAATTATTAACAAATCAGCTTTATTGGAATGAAGAACAGAGCTGGGAGGGATCTTGATAGTGTAATTCATTTTCCTACTGATTATATGTATTTATTATACTCTTTAAGAGACAACCATCCCATGACTAATTAAATATTTCAGTGATAGGAAGCATGCTATTTTGCAAGGCAACCGTTTTATATATATATATATATATGTATATATATATTTTTTTTTTTTTAGCAAATACTTCTAATTGACTGGCATTTTCCTAAGATTACCTGTTAGTCTCTGTTCTTCTCAAAACAAAATAAAATTAGCTTTTAAAACAGCTTATCTGCATTCTATCTTATACGTTTCTTCCTTCCTCTTCTTCCTTTTAATCCTTTACTCCCTTCCTCTCTTCTTTCTTTTCTTCATCAATTACTTTTCTGCAAGAAATGGTTTCTACTTTTCACTGTTCTTTTCAAGGAATTTCTGTAGTCTTTTGGCGTTGAGAATATATTATTATAAAATGTTTAAAATGTTCTTTTTAGAGCTGAATGTAGTACTGTAGATGTGGTCTGATCCATACGGGGCATTTCAAAACAAACGTAGAATTAAAAGTTTTTCCTTAAAAATAGCCATCACACTGTTGATCCATAGTCAGTGAGATGCTGACCAGTGAAACTCCTATTAATTTTTTTTCTCGCTTCAATTGTTCTTTCCTTTTGTATTTACGGAGTTGTGTTTTTACCTACCTTAAACTTCACTACTCACTTTGGTCCCAGTCATTCTTTTTAATTGTGACTTGTCATCTCACATATTATTCTTTGCACATGGTCTATTTCAACATAGAGAAACCATTACTTACAAAGTAGCCTTGTTAAGAATTTTGGTAATGTTAAAAAGATTAGAAAGCTTTTAATGTGAAGTTATTGAGACTGTCTTGAAAAATTTTTTTTATTACAGAAAATTTTAAGTATGTAGAAAAAATGCACTCAAGGAAGTATGTTATCAAATAAGCATGAGGCTTTACTTTGTTTTAAATCTCTTTCAATTCTTGGTGGCCTTTTGCCTTTGCAAATATACTCCTTTATATGTTTAAAAAGAAGTAAAATAATTTGGCTACTGAACTGTTCACATACTTTCTTAATAACTTAGTATTTTCTGCTGTCTCCTCCCCATTGATATTTTAATAGTTTTTTCTTTTTATTTGTTAGAAATTAATTTTTCTATGTATAACTTACCATCTTTTTGGATTACTATGGTGGTAACGACTGGGTGAAAGGTACAGCTGGTCAACTGTAGGCTTTCCTCTTGATGAATTTAACAGACACAAGGCTCTGATTGAAGCAGATGGTTCATTGTTTGTAATCTCTGGGAAGTGCCAGTGTGTCTGTGAGTAGGACCATATCCTTAGTACTAACTCCAGAATTTTGATCAGAACAGCTGGGTTTGAATTGAATTGGGATTTTCAAGAGCAGTCAAGTCCTTCCTATCTAATACATTAGCCAGTTGAGAAGACACTCTACTATTTGAATATGGTCTTTCACTGCATCTGCCATGTGTGGAAATGATGCTCTCAGTTAAGACTGTCTGAACAAATTCCTTGCAATGGAGGGCTTAGCAGTGCATTAGAATAACATGCTAACCCTTTTCTTGCAGGTAACTATGTTGGAATTATATAAAGGCAAATTCATTTGAAGGATTCAAAGCCAACTTTAATTTATTTACTTCAACACGTGGTACTGTCATGTAATTTGTCTTTCAAAATCTGCACTGAGAGTAGTTAGAAAAATAAATGAGAAGAATTTGTGCCAGCCAGCAGTTACAAAAACAGTAGCAAATTGTGTTTCGGTTAGTGATAATAGGAGAAGGCAGAGTTGTATGGTTTAACTGCCTTTGAGTTACATACATTTCTTCATTTATTTTAAGTCTTTATAGGTTTAGAGAAAAAGTAATTTATTGATAAGCTTCTTGTATAAGTTAAATTATCCTTTGGTTTGTATGTTATTTTAATATCCTATAATGATTGTTTCTCAGATCAAAGATTTGATACAGACAACAGAAGTGATGCTGTTTATTGAAGAAGTATACTTAAACCTTTTGCGTTATCCTGTTTTCTGGAAAATTCAGCTTACCCAGATAACCCTTCAGCTGCTGTGTGTCTGTGAAGTCAGCTTAAACATAACTGGGGAATGCTCATCTTTAATTCACCTTTTAGAGCACAGTGTTGAACTTCTGAAGGAGGTAAGGATAGTAAGAAGTTTTAATATCAGTTATCACTTACATTGGTCTTTTAGTAGCAAGGTGAGTATACTATTTTACTTTATTGCATATCAAAGGTGTTTTTTATCTAATACTATTAGATCATACTTTTGTGACCACATGGACTGTAGTTTGCTGGGCTTCTCTGTCTATGGAAATCTCCAGGCAAGAAAACTGGAGTGAGTAGCAGTTCCCTTCTCCGGGGCATCTTCCCGACCAGGGATTGAACTTGGGTCTCCCACATAGGAGGCAGATTCTTTATCATCTGAGCCACCAGGGAAGCCCAATAACATAATGCTGCTATTATCATTTATTATAAAAATGAGTCATCACATACTGTTTGGAGCATAAGTTAAGGGTCTACCACAGTGATAGTTTTTTCATTTACTCATGTAGGACACAAATATTCAACACTTATATGCCACACCCTATGTAATGCTCAAAATACTCCAAGCGAGGCTTCAACAGTATGTAAACCAACAACTTCCAGATGTACAGGTTGGATTCAGAAAAGGCAGAGGAACCAGACATCAAAATGCCAACATCTGTTGGATCATAGAAAAAGCAAGAGAATTCCAGAAAGATATCTACTTTTGCTTCACTACTACGCTAAAGCCTTTGTGTGGATTACAATAAACTGTGGAAAATTCTTTAAGTGATGGGAATAACAGACCACCTGACCTGCCTCCTAAGAAACATGTATGCAGGTCAAGAATGGAACAATGGACTGGCTCTAAGTTGGGAAAGGAGTACATCAAGGCTGTATATTGTCACCTTGCTTATTTAACTTCTATGCAGAGTACATTATGAGAAATGCTGGGCTGGATGAAGCACAAGTTGAAATCAAGATAGCCATGAAAAATATCAATAACTTCAGATATGCAGATGACACTACCCTTATGACAGAAAGCAAAGAGGAACGGAAGAACCTCTTGATGAAGGTAGAGAGAAGAGTAAAAAAGCTGACTTAAAACTTAACATGAAAAAATGAAGATCATGGCATTCAATTCCATCTCTTCATGGAAAATAGTGGGGAAAGCAGTGGAAAGAATGAGAGACTTTATTTTTTTGGGCTCCAAAATCACTGCAGATGGTGACTGCAGCCATGAAATTAAAAGATGCTTGCTTGCTTCTTGGAAGAAAAGCTATGACAAACCTAGACAGCATATTAAAAAGCAGAGACGTTAGTTTGCCGACAAAGGCCCATCTAGTCAAAGCTATAGTTTTTCCAGTAGTTATGTATGGATGTGAGAGTTGGACTACAAAGGGCTGAGTGCCAAAGAACTGATGCTTTTTTTGATGTTGGAGAAAACTCTTGAGAGTACCTTGGACTGCAAGGAGATCAAACCAGTCAATCCTAGAGGAAATCAATCCTGAATATTTATTGGAAGGACTGATCCTGAAGCTCCAAAACTTTGGTCATGTGATGCAAAAAGCTGACTCATTGGAAAAGACTCTGATGCACAGGAAGATTGAGGGCAGGAACAGAAGGGGACGACAGAGGATGAGCTGGTTGGATGGCATCACTGACTCATTGGACATAAATTTGAGCAAACTCCAGAGATAGTGAAGGACAGGGAAGACTAGTGTGCTATAGTTCATAGGGTCACAAAAACTCAGACACAACTGAATGACTGAAAAACAATGGACGAATTCATTTGACCCTTGAACAACGTGGGAATTAGGGGTGCCAGCTCTCTGAGAGGTGGAAAATACACGTATAACTTTACAGTTGGCTCTCCATATCTGGAGTCCTGCATCTGTTGATTCAACTGTTGTTCTGATTGTGTGGTTCTGTAGTATGTATCTGTTGACAAAAACTATGTACAAGCGGACCTGTGCAGTTCAAACCCATATGTTTATCAAGAGTCAGTTGTTCATAAATGAAAAGGCCATTCCGTGACCTGAAGTGACTTAGAAAAACATGCAAACAAATAATTGTAGTACAGTAAGGTAAATGTTTTTGTAGGGGTGCATTTAAAGTCCAGTGGGAGCATAACTTAAGGGAGGTAGGGCCTGAGTTCAGATTGGAAGAGTTTGCTAAGCAAACTTGGTACAAACCGCAGCTGGGAAGGCATTCCGCCTGCGGGAACAGTGTGTGCCCAAACACAGAAATATGAGGAAGTCACAGGAATGGCCCATTCAGAAAAAAGTGTTGAGTGTTGCTGAGGATTAAGATGTAGGAGAGAAGGCTGAGCCTATCACAAAGGCTCTTCCCTCCCTCACAAATGAGCTTCTGTCTTCTCTTTTAGGCAGTGGCATGCTACTGAAGAACTTTCAGCAAAGTGGTGCCCTCCTGCTTGTGTGTGTGTAAGATCATTCTAGTGGGAGAGTGGGAAAGGGTTGGAGGAAGGGAGCACGAATAGGGCAGGAAGTGAGGATGGATGTCTTAGACTGCTAGGACTGCCGTAATAAAATAACCACAGAAATTTATTTCTCGCAGTTTAGGAGACTAGGAAGTCCAAGATGAGGCTGCTGGCCAATTTGATTCCTAGTATGGTCTCTTTTTTGCTGGCTTGTAGAAGGACTCACACAGTGGAGAGAGGTCAAGAATGTTCAGTTCAGTGGCTCAGTCGTGTCTGACTCTTTGCGACCCCATGAATCGCAGCACGCCAGGCCTCCCTGTCCATCACCAACTCCTGGAGTTCACTCAGACTCATGTGCATCGAGTCAGTGATGCCATCCAGCCATCCTCTGTCATCCCTTTCTCCTCCTGCCCTCAATCCCTCCCAGCATCAGGGTCTCTTCCAATGAGTCAACTCTTCGCATGAGGTGGCCCAAGTATTGGAGTTTCAGCTTCAACATCAGTCCTTCCAGTGAACACCCAGGACTGATCTCCTTTAGGATGGACTGGTTGGATCTTGAATGAGGTCTCTATGTTTATTTCTTACAAGACACTAATCCTTTTGTATTAAGGCCCCACCCTTATGACCTCACTATTAATAATTACTTCCTGACTCCAAATACAGTCAATTGGCAGTAAGCGCTTCATTGTATATATTTTGGAAGGGGGTCCTCAGTCCATGGCAAGGGGCTAATTAGGGAAATAAAGACAGGAAAAGAGAAATATAGAACATGAAATCAGTAGGGCCTTGTGGTTGAGTATATGCTCAAGGAGAAGTCCTTAGTGGAGTCCCAACTTTCTGTTTTGAGCAGCTGGATGGTGGCAGTCACTTTAGAAACAGCTGATGTTGGAGGGAAGATGATAAATTTCGTTTTAGATATGGTTTGACTTCCCTCATAGCTCACTCAGTAAAGAGTCTGTCTACAGTGCAGGAGACCCAGGTTTGATTCCTGGGTCAGGAAGATCCCTGGAGAAGGAAATGGCAAGCCACTCCAGTATTCTTGCCTGGAGAATCCTACGGACTGGCAGGCTACAGTCCAGGGGGGTCGCAAGAGTCAGACACGACTTAGTGACTAAACCACCACCACCATGTTTGGTTTGAGGTATGTAGGTCTCATAGATGGATATATGGTTTTAGAATTTAGGATGGAAACTTAGGCTAAAGGTTTACATTTGTAAACATCAGCTTTGGAGTGAGAGTTTTGACCATGGAGTGCACGACAGGGTTTGGGATGGAATTTTAGGGGCTGTGACTATTTGGAGCATATCGATAGAGAGAAGTCTGAGAAAGTACAGCTAGGAGGATTGTATCATAAGCAGAAAAGACAAATGATCATCCTCCCTTTTGAGATACTCCTTGTGTTGTCTGTCTCAGACATGAAAATCAATGGAAGGAATTTTTCAAAAAGAGGATTGGTCAGCAGTGTTCTGGGGAGAGGATTTTAAGTAAGGGCTGGAAAGTATTCTTACGCTTCAGCCTGTAGAGAAAAAGCAGTTCCAGCAGACTGATGGCAATAGAAACCAAATTAGAATAAAAGAGTGAGGAAACAGAGAACATGAGTGTAGACTATGGTGGGAGGTGGGAGCTGGGGAAGACTCAAGTAAATCTCTCTCAGTTTGTCAGTTTTGTGATTAGCATGATTTCACTGATGCTGAGTTTTATATGGGTGTGTGTTGTGTGTGTCAGATGCTCAGTCATGTCTGACTCTTTGCAACCCCATGGATTATAGTTTGCCAGGCTCCTCTGTGCTGGAATTCTCCAGGCAAGAATGCTGGAGTGGTTAGCCATTCTCTTCTCCAGGGGATTTTCCTGACCTAGGGGTTGAACCTGCGTCTCCTGCATTGCAGACAGATTCTTTGCTGTCTGAGCCACCAGGGAAGCAGAAGCTAGGTTTTATATATATATATATATATTATATAATGATATGTTTGTGTTGTATATTAATGGTAACTATAAAAAATGTATTATAATATTATATATTATCTATTAGATATAGTTATATATAGTAATAATATATAGTAACATTTAATATATGCTATTAAGCATATTAAATGTTACTATACATTATTACCATATCCCAAGTGGCACAGTGGTAAAGAATCCACCTGCCAATGTAGGAGATGTAAGAGGCATGGGCTTGGTCCCTGGGTTGGGAAGATCTCCTGGAGTAAGAAATGGCACTCCACTCTAGTATTCTTGCCTGGAAAATTCCATGGGCAGAGGGGGCTAGGTGGGCTATAGCCTATCGGGTTGCAAAGAGTTGGACACAACTGAGCAGTTATTTAGATGTTACAAATTATGTAGTTAATAAAATAATCATACTTCCCTGATGCTGGGAAAGATTGAGGGCAGGAGGAGAAGGGGATGACAGAGGATGAGATAGTTGGATGGCATCATTGACTCAATGGACATGAGTTTGAGCAAGCTCTGGAAGTTGGTGATGGACAGGGAAGCATAGCATTCTGTAGTCCATGGGGTCGCAAAGAGTTACACACAAGTGAGTGACTGAACTGAACCAGAAGCAAAATAGAAATTAAGATGAAATAATCTACACACTATTAAAATTAATACTTGAACTCAGCAAGGTAATTATAAAATAGAAAATTAGTAAAGTATCAAATGCTTAGAAGTACATACAATAAAATTAGTGAAGACTTCTATTTTGTGAACTACAAAACACTATTGAGGGAAATTAAGGAAGATCTAAATAAACGGAATAATATTCCATGATCATTGATTGGAAGACTCATTATTGCAAGCATGTCAATTTCCTCCAAATTTTAAACAGATTCAGTGAATGGAAAAAAATCTCAACTTCTGTTTCACTCCACACACAAAAATCAATTCCAGATGGATTTTAGGATGAAAATATAAGCAATAAAACAATGAAGCTTTTAGAAGACTGTTTTCACAAATATAGGCAGAGTTCTTAGTTCAGTTCAGTCGCTCAGTCACGTCCGACTCTTTGAGACCCCATAAACCGCAGTACACCAGGCCTACTCATGTCCACTGTGTCGGTGATGCCATCCAACCAGCTCATCCTCTATTATCCCCTTCTCCTCCTGCCCTCAATCTTTCCCAGCATCAGGGTCTTTTAAAATGAGTCAGCTCTTTGCATCAGGTGCCCAAAGTATTGGAGTTTCAGCTTCAACATCAGTCCCTCCAGTGAACACCCAGGACTGATCTTTAGGATGGACTGGTTGGATCTCCTTGCAGTCCAAGGGACTCTCAAGAGTCTTCTCCAATACCACAGTTCAAAAGCATCAATGCTTAAGTGCTCACCTTTCTTAAAGTCCAACTCTCACATCCATACATGACCACTGGAAAAACCACAGCCTTGACTAGACAGACTTTTGTTGGCAAAATAATGTCTCTTCTTTTCAATATGCTCTCTAGGTTGGTCATAACTTTTCTTCCAAGGACTAAGCGTCTTTCAATTTCATGGCTGCAATCACCATTACAGTGATTTTGGAGCCCCAAAAGATAAAGTCTGACACTGTTTCCACTGTTTCCCCATCTATTTGCTATGAAGGATGGGACCAGATGCCATGATCATTTTCTGAATGCTGAGCTTTAAGCCAACTTTTTCACTCTCTTCTTTCACTTTCATCAAGAGGCTTTTTAGTTCCTCTTCACTTTCTGCCATAAGAGTGGTGTCATCTGCATATATGAGGCTATTGATATTTCTCCTGGCAATCTTGATTCCAACTTGTACTTCCTCCAGCCCAGTGTTTCTCATGATGTACTCTGCATATAAGTTAAATAAGCAGAGTGACAATATACAGCCTTGACGGACTCCTTTCCCTATTTGGAACCAGTCTGTCATTCCATATCCAGTTCTAACTGTTGTTTCCTGACCTGCATATAGGTTTCTCAAGAGGCAGGTCAAGTGGTCTGGTATTCCCATTTCTTTAAAATTTTCAACAATTTGTTGTGATCCACAGTCAAAGGCTTTAGCATAGTCAATAAAGCAGAAATAGATGTTTTTCTGGAACTCTCTTGCTTTTTCAATGATCCAGCAGATGTTTGCAATTTTATCTCTGGTTCCTCTGCCTTTTCTAAAACCAGCTTGAACATTGGGAAGTTCATGGTTCATGTACTATTGAAGCCTGGCTTGGAGAATTTTGAGCATTACTTTATTAGCATGTGAGATGAGTGCAATTGTGAGGTAGTTTGAGCATTCTTTGGCATTACCTTTCTTTGGGATTGGAATGAAAACTGACCTTTTCCAGTCCTGTGGCCACTGCTGAGTTTTCCAAATTTGCTGGCATATTGAGTGCAGCACTTTCACAGCATCATCTTTTAGAATTTGAAATAGTCAACTGGAATTCCATAAATGTAGTACAAAAAGTATTGGTCATAAAGGAAAAAGAAAAGATTTATTGGACCACAGTAATGTCAACTTCCGTGTATGAAAAAGTAATTTTAACTGAATGAAAAAGCTAGCTATAGAGTGGAGTTATGTATTTATAATATATTATTGTTTTGCATAAGACACAGATTAAAAACATACATATATGTCTCTCTCTATATATACACACAGAAAGTTGACCATTGAGCAATACTGGCTTTAACTGTCTTGGTTCACTTATATGTGTTGTTGTTGTTGTTTTTAATAGTAGATACAACAGTACTACATGATCCTTACAGTTGAATCTGGGAATGTGGAACCATGAATATAGAGGAAATTTACATAATGAAGTTGTTGTTCAGTCTGTTATAAATTACATGGGATTTTTGACTACTCAGAGGGTCAATGCCCCTAATTTGAGTGCTGTTCAAGGATCAACTTTATATATATATATATATATATAGATATATAATATATGTATTTAATGTGTATTTATATAATATAAACTATAATTATATGAATTATAACTATATCATTACATAAAATATCATACATAAATATGCAATCAATAAAAGGCAAGAAAACCAATAGAAAGAAAGACAACAGATATTTACAGAAGAAGGTATCCAAGTGGTGAACAGGTGCATGAAAAATACTTCATTAGTCATCAGGGAAATGCAAAAATAATACCACAATACAACTTCAACACAGCCACCAGAATTGTTAAAATGTAAAAAAGCAAGTGTTGCTGGAACAATCAGAGCTCTTGTGTGCTGCTGATGGGAGTGTACATTGGTAAATCAGTTGGAAAACTGTGCAGTGCTATTTACTAAATCTGAACATATACAGACCCTATGGCTGAATAGTTTCCTTTTTAGTTACATGCCCAGCAGAAATCTGAACATATGTTCACCACAAACATGTATGAGGAAGTGCATAGATGTACAATTTGTGTCATCAATATTGGAAACAACTGAAGTGTCCATCAAAACTTGACTGACATGAAAAATTCCTGGGCACAGTAAGTGGTCCTGCTGCAGAAGCTGGCAGGGACTCTCTGGCTGGGGACCCTCAGAAGTCTGAGAGCCTAGAAGAAAAAGGTCACTGGATGATACCACTTGGTAGATGCCCAAAGCAGATAGGTTAGCACGGAGTCCCTCCCCAATTCCTGTCCCATGCTATCAAATGAGCCTATAGAGAGGGACAAGGAAATCCTCTATTGCCTGAGTTTAAATCTAAAGCAGGCTTTTCCAGCTGGCTCAGTGGTAAAGAACTCACCTGCCAGTGCAGGAGACATAAGAGATATGGGGTCGATCCTTGGGCCGGGAATATCCCCTGAAGGAAGAAATGGCAAGACACTCTAGTATTCTTGCCTGGAAAAGTCCTGTGGTCAGAGGGAGCCTGGTGGGCTATGGTTGATGGGGTCACAAAGAGCTGGATATGACTGAGCATGCAAGCACACAAACCTAAAACAGTGAGAACAACACTAGTAACTCTTTCTTTGGAGTATTTTATTTTTATTTTTTATTTTACTTTACAATACTGTATTGGTTTTACCACGCATCAACATGAATCTGCCACGGGTGTACATGAGTTCCCAATCCTGAATCCCCCTCTCACCTCCCTTACCATCTCTCTGGGTCATCCCAGTGCACCAGCTCCAAGCATCCTGTATCCTGCATCGAACCTAGACTGGCGATTCATTTCTTACATGATTTTATACATGTTTCAATGCCATTCTCCCAAATCATCCCACTCTCTCCCTCTCCCACAGA
>SJYC01129010.1:0-25471 GCA_006408675.1 Madoqua kirkii | reverse complement strand
AGATTTTATATCAATTTTATATAATTATACCTTTTAGATAATAGCTATACTAGGTAATATATTGATATATATTATACTAATAAAATATATATAAAATATGGATAAATAGTATTTATAGATAGATAATATATAGAAAATACTATATAGATAATATTATATAGTTAAATTACTTGGAATTGCCTATCTTAAACATATATATAATGTACTTAACAGGTAAACCCATAATGTTCCTTTGTGTTTGTGTAGATTCATGTGAACAGGAGACAGTTTTTTTATGGCAAATATTTTGCTATGGCAGTTAGGTGAAAAAGACAAGATCTATGAAGTTTATATTCCAATCAAATTGTTCAGACTAGAGTGTGTCAAAATCACTAGGCAGATTTTATTTAAACTGCAAATGCCTAGGTACTACCCCTAGAAATATTGAATTAGCTGGGCTGGTTGGGTCCAAACATCTACTTTTTAAACTAGCACCCTTAAATAATTTTATCATTATTATATATATATATTTTTGCGTATAAGGTAAACAACCTTGTAAGCATCAAAAATCAAGAAACAGAACTTTTCTGGCAACCCTAGAAGTTTTCTAGGAGCCCAGTCCTAATCACAACCTCCTTCCTCCCCTGACTATTCTGACTTCTGTAGTGATATCTTCTTTACATTTGTTTATAGTTTTATCACCTCCATGTATATCTGTACATTGTTTACATTTTTTTTTTAAAAAGAAAAGTCTGGCTTATGTGAGCTATAGAGTTTTGTAAATCTTGAAATCTGCTGATTGCAATCTCTTGGCGCACTTTGACATGTTTCTCTGTTCATAGGTTGTTTGCTATAGAGGCCTGATCAGATTCAGATTTTTGTTTTATTTTTTTGTTTCCAGAACTACAGGGCATCGTGTGTTCTTTCATTGAGAAGCACATAATATGTGTTGCTCTTCTTTTTATGATGTTGGTATTTGTTGATGCTGGTGCCTAATTCCGACCTAATTCTCTTCATTTGTTAGCTGGAATACTTCTCTTAAAAGAGTAGTTGGTTCCACTTAGTATTTGTTTATCCAGTAGTAGAGTTTATACAGAAAAGTTAGAATACAGGCTTGACTCTTTCCCTTTACTTACTAATTTCTGAAAGTATTCTAAACTTATTTTAAACATATTTGATGCATTTCAACTTCTTATAGATAATATCCTTATTAAAATTTACATTGTCCTATTTTTGGCTTGAGTCGAATTTAAAAATATTTTTGATTTTAATGTAGAATGACAGAATACTTTCATTGAGAATGATGAAATGGTGTCTGCGGGAGAAGGTCTTATTTATGCTGTGTCTTCTATCTGCCCAATATTTTAAAAATTTTAGAAGGAATTAAAAATATGTAGAACTGTTAAAATCCTTATGTTATGAAATTTCCTATCCCCCAGGATATTTAGCTAAATGTTCAATTCAAATATTACATTAACTTGTCTTTTCCTCTTTACTCCTTTTCTGTTCTTGTATCGGATTTATTTCATTGCATACTGAAAATAGACGTATTTCTTAAGCTACATTAGTTTCAATGTATTTGGTCTTAGCTGAACCAGATAGGAAAAGGAGTACGTCAAGGCAGCTTATTTGTCACCCTGCTTATTTAACTTATATGCAGAGTGCATCATGAGAAACTGGACTGGAAGAAATACAAGCTGGAATCAAGATTGCTGGGAGAAATATCAATAACCTCAGATATGCAGATGTTACCACCCTTATGGCAGAAAGTGAAGAGGAACTCAAAAGCCTCTTGATGAAAGTGAAAGAGGAGAGTAAAAAAGTTGGCTTAAAGCTCAACATTCAGATAACTAAGATCATGGCATCTGGTCCCATCACTTCATGGGAAATAGATGGGGAAGCAGTGGAAACAGTGGCAGACTTTATTTTTTGGGGCTCCCAAATCACTGCAGATGGTGACTGCAGCCATGAAATTAAAAGACGCTTACTCCTTGGAAGGAAAGTTATTACCAACCTTGATAGCATATTCAAAAGCAGAGACATTACTTTGCCAACAAAGGTTCCTCTAGTCAAAGCTATGGTTTTTCCAGTGGTCATGTAGGGATGTGAGAGTTGGACTGTGAAGAAAGCTGAGCGCCGAAGAATTGATGCTTTTGACCTGTGGTGTTGGAGAAGACTCTTGAGAGTCCCTTGGACTGCAAGGAGATCCAACCAGTCCATTCTAAAGGAGATCAGTCCTGGGTGTTCTATGGAAGGACTGATGCTAAAGCTGAAACTCCAGTACTTTGGCCACCTCATGCGAAGAGTTGACTCATTGGAAAAGACTCTGATGCTGGGAGGGACTGGGGGCAGGAGAAGGGGACGACAGAGGATGAGATGGCTGGATGGCATCACCAACTCGATGGACATGAGTTTGAGTGAACTCTGGAAGTTGGTGAGGGACAGGGAGGCCTGGCGTGCTGCGATTCATGGGGTCACAAAGAGTCAGACACAACTGAGTGAGTGAACTGAGCTAAACTGAACAAGTTTTAGCCTATTTGAATGATCATAACCTAAGGTGTTTTCCATTTCAAGCAACATATATATTCTTTTCTCTCTCTCTCTCTTTTTTTTGGCTATACCACACGACTTGTGTGACCTTAATTCCCTGACCAGTGATTGAACCCATGCCGCCTGCATTGGAAGCACAGAGCCCTAAGCATATGTACTCTTAACAGAAAATATTGTTTGTGGGGAGTCTAGGTAGCTTTCAAAGTGAAGAGTGCTATACGTCCCAGTTTTGGTAAGGCTGGAAACCTGTGTTCCCTAACACATTGCCATCAGATGACTCAGCACCCCCATACCTTTCTTCACTGTGTGAAGAACTGAGGTTTAAGTTAAACTGAGGTTAAGTTCTCAGATTCCTAGGAAGAATGGTTTGATTGGGCCAGCTTGGGTCAGTCAACTCTGAGCGGAGGGCAGGGAAGGTTGCAGAGCCATGACCCTGGGGGATTGTGTGAGCTGAGCTGTCATCTTTGTTATGTCTGCTGCAGATACCTCTGTGTGGCCTTTCTCATTCCTTGTTTTTCACTAAACAAACAAAACAACAATAAGAAAAAAAATCCAACAACAATGTAAAAGCCTTTGCAGGCTCTCTTGTTCACAGGAGCATCCTGAGCCCAGCATATGTGCTTCCTGCCTGGAACATAGCTGATGCTCAGTGCTCTTTCATTTGATTGAGGCGAAAGGACTGGTGTTTGCTGTCATTAAGACTCCAGTGATATCTGTGGTCCAATTAAAGGTTTCTTTACTTCTTTTCTCCAGTTAGGCTTTTGAATTAGCCTTGGTTCCCCAAAAAGTAGACCCTGAATTTCCCTAAAGCCAAAAACAAAACCTAGGTTTCCACAAAGGCAAAGGCTTAATATCAGGAGTCCATTTGTGGCTGTGATCTCAGGAAGCAAGTGGGAGAGAGACAGGAAGGGTGAATATTAAAGGTGGGAGAGGCAGTACGCATATTATCAAGTTGGCCGCTACTGTACGGAGCCAGTTGCTCACCTCATGGAATATGCTAGGAAGTGTTATGGAAGATGTTTCAGAACCTGCCAGAAGGATCCAGAACAAAGGCGGAGGCGTTTATCCCTGGACGTCTCTTGTCAAGGCATGGCCTATGGGGCTCCAACTTGCCTGTACTTCTGGATCTCTCAGTGGCCTTGGGGCAGGCAGTATGAGTCACTGCAGCGATAGCCGTAGTATTGGGAGGTGTTCATGAGATGTCCAGCATAGGCTTTTATTGAAAGACTTCGTTAAATGGTACCATTCTGAGGTGTTCATTAAATCAGTGGAAGTGAAGTGTGAGTCACTCAGTCGTGTCTGATTCTTTGGGACCCCATGGACCCCACCAAGCTCCTCGGTCCATGGGATTCTCCAGGCAAGAATACTGGAATGGGTAGCCATTCCCTTCTTCAGGGGGTCTTTCCAACTCAGAGACAGAACCTAGGTCCCCTGTATTGCAGGCAGATTCTTTTACTGTTTGAGTCACCAGGGAAGCCCTCTAATCACACAAAAAATTGGTGACCTCTCAGAGTCATGAACAATTTAAAGTCATCTAGTCTCATCCTCTGCCATTACTTTTCCTTATTTTGAGTGTCTTGATCTCCAGCTCTTTCTCTTCCACCCTCTGTTCTCAACAGGCCAGTCTCATGAGAAGCTACTTGGTGGCCTTTCCCATGATAGCCTGTGTGTTAAAGGCTTTCTTCCATCGGCAGGAGGATTCTTCTTACCACTGAGCCACCAGAGAAGCTGAAGATGTAGATATACATTTCTTAATTTGTGCCAGAGTTGATGGCATCTCCAGAATTATAACTCTGGTTGTGTCAGACTAAGTTGATTTCTCTCTAGTGTTTCTTTAACACACAGTTCTATCTCACATTTCTTTTTAAAATTTTTTGCCTGCACTTATGATCCATGGGAAATTTCTGCTTGTAGAATCGTAGAATTCTACAAAATTTTTACAGAATTGTAGACACTTCTGTAAATTTTGGAATGAAGTAATTTTAGTAGAGTGTGTTGGTCCTTCTTTAGTTCCATAATACATTATTGTTTTGTTTTCTTTATTTAGAAACCTCAAATGACATCTTATGCCACTTGTATTTTCCTTATTAGAATTTAATGTACATGTCCTTTTTACCTTTTTAAAAAATTTCATTTATATACTTGGTGAAATTAGTGACCTTAAGTTTTTATGGTTATTGCTTTACTATATTTACATATAGTTAGTAAGTTACTGTAATTTAAAAATAATCTTTGCCTTTCTGGTACTAATGTTTCTTTTATTCTAATAACATGATTTATCAAAATTTGTTAAGTGTAATTTATTATATAAGTTGTATAGATGAGTGATGTCTGTATTACCTAAGCAGACAATTCAGCTGCTTTCCAGAAATGAAATATTCTTAAGTATTTCAGGTAGTTTCATTGGTTTGCAAAGATTGACTGTTTTGAAGACTGCAGGTTTTCTCTCTGAATTTATATGGTTAATAACCTATTGCTCTTTGGCCCGATATGATAACTTTGAATTCACTTGTGACTGCTGTGGCATTCAACAATTCTTCCTTAAATAGAGCAGGCTTACTGTAAGTAATTTTGTACAATAGGTTTATAATATTTCATGTTAAATATACTTTTCCTAGATACATATTTTAAATCAATGGGTCTTGGAAACTTCTTCAGCTCTTTACTTTCCTTCTTTTTCTTTAGGATTTTCCTGTTGAACCAGTCATAATTGGAATAGCTTTACTACTTCTACAGACTCCAGCAAGTCAACAGAAGCCAATCTTAAGCCTAGGTAAATAAAAATATGCTCATAAGAGTAACATAAATTAACATGAGTATTGGCAAGTGTCATTTGAACTACATATTGTACTGTGCTATAAAGTCCTATATATTGTGAATGTCCATTCTGGAATTTTTCTGTTTAGTCATTATCAACTAGAAATTTCTTTTTCTTATCAAGGTGTTTGTGCAAGATTCCATATACCATAATTTACCAAATATCTCAGCTGTTCATTAGGACATTATGTTCTAAATTATATAGCAATGACATTGGTAAATATTTTGAAGGGTGTGTCAGCTCATTCAGTTGTATAGCAAACAGAATCAATAGCATAAAATCCTTGAAGCAGAATTAGTGTTTAGCATTTGAATTTACTTTTAAAACACTACACACCTTTACTATTCAAAACTGGTGCCACATTGAACAAGGCTTAATTTATGATTATTGTGTTAACCTACCTAGAACAAATGAAGATAACATTCTTTTGACTGTCCAGTATTGACCAAAAAAAGTAAGAAATGGGGCTAAAGGGAGGCAAAAAAATGTTCTGTTTAAGAATAATGTGAAACAATGAGGTACCATCTCATGCCAGTCAGAACGACTGCTATCAAAAAGTCTACAAACAATAAATGCTGGAGAGGGTGTGGAGAAAAGGGAACCCTCTTATACCGTTGGTGGGAATGGAAACTAGTGTAGCCACTGTGAAGAACAATGTGGAGATTCATTAAAAAACTGGAAATAGAAATGCCATATGACTCAGAAATCCCACTGCTAGGCATACACGCCAAGGAAACCAGAGTTGAAAGAGACACATGCACCCCAATGTTCTTCACAGTATTGTTTACGACATGGAAGTAACCTAGATGTTCATCTGCAGACGAATGGATAAGAAAGTTGTGGTACATATACACACAATGGAGTATTACTCAGCTATTAAAAAGAATGCATTTGAATCAGTTCTAATGGGGTGGATGAAATTGAAGCCTATTGTACAGAGTGAAGTAAGTCAGAAAGAAAAACACCAATTCAGTATATTAATACCTATATGTGGAATTTAGAAAGATAGTAACAATGACCCTATATGTGAGACAGCAAAAGAGACATATATGTAAAGAACAGACTTTTGGGCTCTGTGGGAGAAGGTGAAGGTGGGATGATTTGAGAAAAAACCATTGAGACATGTATATTACCATAGGTTGATGCACGAAACAGGGCACTCAAAGCTGGTGCACTGGGACAACCCTGAGGGATGGGATGGGGAGGGAGATGGGAGGGGGGTTCAGGATGGGGGACACTTGTACACCCATGACTGACTCATGTCAGTGTATGGCAAACCCCACTACATTATTGCAAAGTAATTAGTCTCCAATTAAAATAAATTAATTAATTAAAAAAGAATAATGTGAGAAAGAATCAAGTTTGCAGATCAACAAACAAGTCATACCTTTAAATTGTGTCTTTTACATTAATATTGCCTCACTTTACTTGGTCCAATATAATACATGCAGTAACATAGGATGTTGTCTAATTTGGGATGTGTATGTTATGATGCCATGATTAGTTGATTCATTCCCACTTTCATTTTTAAAATGTGCTTGAGGTAAATACTGATTGTGTAACTGCTTCTGGGCATTTTAATCCATGATTTTGAGGGTGAATTGCTCTTTCATTTGCAGTGTCTTAGAAATAGCTTTAGCATATGGAAGGGACCCTTGGCTCTTGTAAGGGCTTTGATTCCTACCCTGCTCTTGCTCATTGGCCCTATTCTCTTTGTACCTTCCTCCCTAGTCTCTTACTGAACTCTTTTTGCCTCCTCCCCTTAAAGAGTATACATGGCATCCTTCTATAGGTATAATTTTCTAATCCTGTTACTTATGACAATCATAGTTTTATTGTTTTTAAAAAACAGCTTTATTGAGGCAGATTTACTTACCATACTATTTTTAAATGTACAATAACATGCTTTTAAAAGTAAATTTATGGGACTTCCCTGGTTGTACATTGGAAAAGAAGTGGACATGGGTTTGATTGATCCCTGGTTCGAGAAGATTCCGTATGCCATGGAGAAACCAAGCCTTGCACCACAACTAATGACCCCATGTGCCACAACTACTGAAGCCTGCAAGCTCTAGGGGCCACAGCTAATGAGCCTGTGTGCTGCGACTACCGAAGCTCTCATGACTAGAACCCGTCCACAAGCAAGAGAAGCCACGTCAATGAGAAGCCCACGCACTGAGCTCGAGAGTAGCCCCGCTCACTGCAACCAGGGACAAGCCCCCACAGCAACAAAGACCCAGCACGGCCATAAATAAATACATTTTAAAAAAGTACGTTTACAGAGTTGTGCCGCCAGCTCCACAGTTTAGTTTTGGAACATGTTGCATCAATCCCTCTCCCCAAATTTCTTGCACCCATTTACAATTAATCCTAATTCCCACTCTCAGTCCCAGAAAAACACTAAAGTGCATTCTGTCTCTAAATTTGTCTCTTCTGGATATTTCATATACATGGGTTTTGTTTTTGGACCAGAAAAAAATTTCTGATGCCCTACAGAATCTGCATTCCTAATTCTGAGGCTCCAGTCCTTTATTATAGCTCATATATGATAGGATAATACAGGATCAAACAGTCCAATGCTTTTATTGGAGAAGAGCCAAGTTTTCCTTTTGTGAACCAATGTCTCTGATTTGAAGTTAACTTCAATAGAGTGAATAAACCATACTGAAAACTACTGAGCTAGTATATCATGTTGAAATGTAAACAAAAATCTATTGTTTAGTATATTGGGAAAGAATGCTCAAAGCAATAGGATAGCAGGGAGAATATTGATTATTTCAAGTTTTAAAAATACATAGCACTAATACAATGTTGGGGCTTCTCTGGTGGATCAGTGCTAAAGAATCCACCCGCAATACAGGAGATGCAGAAGATGCAGGTTCAATCCCTGGGTTGGGAAGATCCCCTGGAGGAGGGCATGGCAACCCACTCCAGTGTTCTTGCATGGAGAATCGCTTGGACAGAGGAGCCTGGCAGGTTACGGTCCATGTGATTGCAGAGAGTCAGACATGACTGAAGCGAGTGAGCGTGCATAATACAATGTTATGCTGCTTAATTTCTAACACTGGCTATGATTGTAAGTAGCAATTTGTAAAAATGCCTGCAAGAGTCATAGTACAGAATATAGAAATATTTATATTATATGCATTTCATATTTTGTTAAAGATATTATATTATTGTAATAACTGACAAGTATGAATTAAGACTAATATTTAGGCAAAAAAAGTAAATTCGTAGTGTTGGAGTAACAAGTGTTTGTATTTCATACCGCATTCAGGTTTGACTTCCAGGTGATTTAAAATACAATACTAGCAATTCATTGACGTGATTTAAACTTCACTGTATTTTTTTTGGTGTAGTGGGGAAGTTAAGTTGATTAATAATCTCACTCTGAAACTTAAAAATAACCTCTTTCTGTAAATCAGCATTCATTCAATAACTGTGAAAAAAGTTTATTCTTTAATTCATCCTGTTCATAGTCTAGGGGAGACTACACATATAAGTAAATTATTGGACGTATGTTATTTTTTTCCATGTTAAAGAAGATCTTTTGTAAAAATGGGTTGTATTCCATGGGTTATGGACTTTGAGAATTTGTTGATTTGCTTCTTGGTAATTACTGCTGAAGGTCATCCCCTGCTTCACCTTGTTTACTTTTGCATCTCTTGATACAATTCTCAGCTGGGCTTGAAAGAGAAGTGCACGTGTTGATTTTGTTATCCATAGATCAGGAACTCTGGTCTCTTGGCTCAGTTTGTGAGGGCAGAGGATCTGACAGGGTATTAAGGACAAAAGTTGAGTTGAATTTTAAAGAATTCATATTGACCTAAAAAAAAAAGTTGATTTTACTTTTTGGTCTATGATAGGAATTTTCTCTAAGAGCATCCTCATGTAAAAACTAAAAAGTTCTGTTACATTAACAGCTTATTTTTACTGAGTTAATTTTTATGTTCTTTTTATTTCTTAAAGAAGAAGGTTTATCATCTTAATTGTATGTGTGACCCAATTGTAAAGGGGCAAGGAAGCTTTTTGCACATTTCTCTTACACAAAACAGCATTTTGTTTGACTGTAGTATCAATTTTGAAAACTGTGAATTGTTATTTGGATGACCAGCTCTGAAGCTCCTTTCTTCTGCTGAGAGTCAGAAGATCCCGAAGTCCTCGTTGCTGCTAGTGATGCCAGTTCTGCAGATCCTATCTTCTACTGCTTTGGAAGACTGTATATCCACGGATGAAGAAGGTCCCTCTAGGCAGCAGTTGGCTCTCAACCTTTTAGACATGGTACAGCGGGAGTGCTGCAGAGACGAGCACCAGCAGGTACCACTTCATCCGTGTTTCTCTTAACATGAAGCTCAGTCAGTTATATGGGATTTAAGTCACTGTCGAAATCTCACTTCCTGGTGATAGATGTGTTTGGGTTTAAATCCTGTCATTGAATTTTACCGCTCTGTCAGGCACTGGTGTAGATGTTAGTATATTCTTCTGGACTGTGATGGGGAGGGTAGTCCTGCTGTTAAATAAGTGTTGGAAATCTGTCTAATCTTTATTGCTTGTTGAGTTTCCAGTGTCTATCAGTGGTTAAGTGTCCTGAGGAATCCTGCAGAAAAGGAACTAGTTCTAGTTAACTAACCTAGTGCTTCTGCAACACATGTGAGCATGGAGCCTTTCTTCCCCCTCTTCATGCTGTTAAATAGTGCAGCATAATTAGACCTGCAACAATCCATGGTGGGGAACTGCAATTGCCTGGAAGTTCTGGGATCTGTAAGACCTAAGACTAGACTTTTGAATATGGCACCTTACACTGTATTCCCCGGCACGTGGTTCTTGATGTCCCTTGGTGTGTTCCTACTCCCTTCAGCCCGACTGTGACCCTTCATTCCGATCCATGCCTACTGGGCTTACCCCACTTGGCTTTGTCAGTCTCACTGGTCTTGTTAGAATAATGGAGAAATATGAGTAATATCTTGTTAGTGGCTGGATTCTAGGCCTACATCCATCATATTTTTTTCCGTTTAGGTGCTTGGCTTTTACCTTTAGTAAAATGTGGTGTGTGCGTGCTAAGTCACTTCAGTCGTGTCCAGCTCTGTGCAACCTTGTGAACTGTAGCTTGCCAGGCTCCTCAGTCCATGGGATTCTCCAGGCAATAATATTGGAGTGGGTTGCCATGGCCTCCTCCAGGGGATCTTCCTGACCCAGGAATCAAACCCCCATCTTTTATACCTATCTGCGTTGGCATTCAGGTTCTTTCCACTAGTGCCACCAGTGAAGCCCAGTAAAATGTGATAGTACTTCCCAACTATAAAGGGTTAAAGATGGTAAGCATCTTAAGTTTCCAGAGAACAAAGACATTACATAAATGCAAGCAAGTGCCTTAATTGTTTTGTTTGCAAAAGTAGAGATACCACTAATAATGTATTGTTAACTGTTCTAGCAGCAGAAATCCAGGCATTGTTGGGGATTCTTGGTTATGTTCCCTGTTTGATCATTTAGCACAAACTAGCCTGCAGGCATATTGAAATAATGCTGCAGCCTCCTCGATCCTAATTATTTGACTAAACCATAAAACTTGAAATAGGTAATTGATTTGCATTAAAAGAAGAGAGTTCTTAACATCTGCTCTGATGGGATGACAAACTGTGTCCCCAAATTTCTAATGGCCTTTTACCTCCCCTTTTAGTTTGCCCATATAGAACACAAATTGGATTCTGAATGGGAGTGGGGACAGGGTACTATGTCTGAGAGTTCTGTTCCTTTAAATCATGAGTGATATTTACTGAGGATCACCCTAAATCTAATGTGTGAGTACTCAGTTTACTATTTGCTCAGGTGTGTGTGAATCTTGTTCATCGGCACTGCATGTGGATTTTCTGCCTAGCAGCTGGTGAAGAGGGAGGAGGAAGGAATACTATTAGGGTGTAAATGTCCTCCTGATGATAGTGCGGTACTGTATCGAGGCTTTCAGTGGATATATGATCTCCCTTTTGAAAAATTTAAGCCACAGTTTACTGTTGGCTTTTCTCCTACACCTGGCCAGACCCTATATTCCAAACATACCTATAAATTTAACCTGCCCCAGACTCCCAGTTCTCCTGAATCTTTGCTTTAGCACATAATGCTCTTTTGTCTCCTTTGCCTGAACTACTCATTCTTTAAGACCCAGTCAAGTGTTTTCAGCCTCTCTGAGTCAGAATTTACTACTCTCTCTCCTTTGCATCCAAACACTTTCAGCATTAGTGGATTGTGTTGTCTGTCTTAATTTAAGGGGTACATATTTGTACCTCCAGCTGTGCCATGAGCTCACTGAGGGAAGGAATCTTGGCCTTTTTCACAATTTGCCTTTACTTTTTAAGCACACTGATATTGAAATTGCAACAACTGTTGAACTTTTGATGTTTTTTTCTACCCTAGGTATTTCTGCATTATCATTTTCAGCTGATCATGGATGGGAAAATTAGAAACATGTTAGCAGTGGTGAAACTGAATATTTTCCACATATTCAAAGAAATAGATAACACCCTACTTATTAATTTATCTTTGCATCCTCCACACCTGACCTATTGTTTACTACGTAGTAGACATTCAAGAAATTTCTGTTCAGTCAGTGAGGAATGTATGCTTCTGATACAAATACAAATCATTTTACCCTCTTGATTTATTTCAGAAAGACTATTTAGAATCACAGATTTTTATTGTTTATAATTTTATTATTTCATTTTAAATTGGTGATTCTGACTTGAGTATTTGGCTTAGAATTAAAGCATTTCTTCAGAAGTATAATTCTTCTGATAAATAAATCCAAGGGTAAATATTACTGTACCATGCAGTTCTCTGTTCCCTGTCCACTTCTTTTTTTTTTCCTTCTTGTTTTGGCTATGCTGTGTCCATTGGAATCTTAGCTCCCTCACCAGAGATTGACCCCACACACTGAGCTATGAAAGTAGAATCCTAACCACTGGACTGCCAGGGAATTCCCTACCTGATTCTGAAGTGTTGATAACAATGAAATAAAACACATTTTAACTTTTCTCAGTTTCTAAGAATTAAAAAGTAAAATATCAAAGCAGCCATTCATCTTTTTAAAAGATTAGCATACTTTTATAAACTTTTATTTGTTTATGGTGTAAGAAAAACAGGATCCTTTTTATTAGACTATGACAGGTGATGTTTAAAACCTATTTGTGTTCTCTTAGGTGAAAAAACATCAAATACTAGTCACAGCTCTAAAGTCCTTAAAATTTTGCTGCCCCTACCCCAGAAAATGGACGAGGGGGGTGGTAGTGAGAAGAAAGCACCAAGGTATAAGTCAGGGTCTAGTTAGGAGAGAGAAACCACACTGATAATTTAAATAAAGAGAAACTTAATACAGAAATTATTAACTAGTAAAAGGTGTTTAATTACTGAAAGCAGTAATGAGGCTCAAAGGAATTTTGCCATAATAAATGTTGAGAGCAGCTTCTGCTTCTGAGACTGAGGCAGGGGACACCCAAAGAACGAGCCAAATGCATCTCCCCACTCAAGGCTGAGGTCACAGCTTGGAGGGAAGACTGTAGCTATGACCTGCTAGCTGGTGAAGTGTGTGGGGTGCCACAGGCCAAGCTGGCCCAGACGAAGCCGTCTGCTGGAGTCTCTTGCATGCCCCTGGCAGCCAGGGATGGGTCAAATAAAGCAAGAAAGTGACTTAATAGTCAAATTCCTGCAGTTGGATAGTAGGGCAAGATTAATCTTTGGAGAAATATTTTAGTCAACAGAAGGATTTAGAAAAAGTATGACTGAGGTAGGATCTGTCATACATTTATTAATTGGTATTTTTGGATAAAGTACTTTGTTCAAACTTAAAGCACTGTGAGCTTTATTACCTTTTAATAAAGCAGTACTAAGTAGGTTTCATTCATTGTCCCTTTGAGTAGGATATAGTAAGCAGAAAGTATTTTGAGTATTTGTCTCTTAAAAAATCAAAATTTATAATATATTGTTGTTGTCCTATTTATAGCTAAAGTTAAGATTTATTGAGCACATGCTCTATTTTAAGAAGTTATGTGGATCAACTCTTTTCTCACAATAACTTTGAAATAGTTTTGTTTTGCCATTTCCACATGTGTGGCCTTGGACTAATGGTTGAAGCTCTCCGGGCCCTGGCCAAATGGGCAACAAAGCTCTGCTTCATGTGGTTGTTTATTAAGCATGTCTTATGTTCAGGCTCCATTCTAAGTGCTTTGCCATGTATTAAGTCATTTGATTTTATCCCAAACTCTTTGAAGTAGGTGTTATTATTGGTCTAGTTTTATCCAAGAGTTAACTGAAATATAGAGAAGATAACTTGCCAAGGGTCATGCAGTGAGAGTCTGATTATTTTTTAAAATAGATTTGTTGAGATAAAATTCACATACATACATTTTACTCATTTAAAGTTCACAACTCAGTGGCTTTTTGTATGTTTGCAGAGTTGTGTATATAATACCACAGTCAATTTTAGAATACTTTTATTACTCCAAAAAAGAAACCTACCCCCAAATAATATTCCATTGTATGAAGCTACCTTATTTTATTTTTTTATTCATCTATTGAACATTTAGGTTTTAATTTTTTTAAAGAAAATTTTGGTTATTGTGAATAATGCTGTTGTGAATACTCCTGTACAAGTTTTTGTGTGGACATAGATTTTCATTTTTTCTTGGGTAGATAACCTAGGAATGAGATTGCTAGATCATATGGTAACCATGTGTTTATCTGAGGAGCTGTGAGACTTTTCCAAAGAGACTGTGTCATTTTACACTCCCATTAGCAGTGTGTGAAGGTGCCAGTTTCTCTATATACTTGCCAACACTTGTTACTGCCTATCGTTTTATTACAATGATACTAGTGGTTGTGAAGGGCTTCCCTGGTGGCTCAGATGGTAAAGAATCTGCCTGCAATGCAGGAGACCCAGGTTTGATCCCTGGGTCAGGAAGATCCCCTGGAGAAGGGAATGGCAACCCACTCTAGTATTCTTGCCTGGCAAATTCCATGGACAGAGCAGCTTGATGGGATAATAAGCCCCATGGGGAGTCCACGGGGTTGCGAAGAGTCAGACATGACTGAACAACTAACACAGGAGTGGTTATGAAGTGCTATTTCATTGTGGTTTTGATTTGCATTTCCTTGATGATAATCTTACAGTATTCATTTTGTAAGTGAAGAAATAGAAATTATGGAGGTTAATTAACTTCCCCTCATTACACAGGTAGTGGATGTAGGATTGAGATTCAGGTTTGTCTGTTTGACAAATAGAGTTTAGATTTGCCTACACTCTCTTGCTGCCACTTTGATTTTATTAACAGTAATTTATCATCTTTGTGCTGAACTTGGGAGTTAATAACAGTATTTCAGATTTACAGGAAAGCAGTAAATCAATAGTAAATTGAAGTAAACTGGTTTCTTAAAAGCTTTTGATTGGAAGTTAATAGGAATTAGATCTTGTGTTTCTATCATTGTCTTCTTAATAACATTGATGCAGAGAATGGAGTTTTGTCTTTTGGTGGTAATTAACCACTACCAAGCCTTTCAACTCTCGATTAGATTCTTCATAGATGTATAGAACAGAAGGACACTCTTAAGGCTTTATCTATTCCAGTCTTCCGTTTCCAGTCTGGTGAGTAATTAAATCCCTTGTTGCACAGACCTGTGCTACTTTTAAGTGTCTCTAGGTTTGTTCCACACTCTCTCTCCTGATCAAATCCTGGCCTCACTTTTGTTAAGCCTGTTTTAGTCCACATTATAGATAATTGTTATTCTTTTAAGTTAATGAAAATCTATATTGTTCACCTGCATTCACAAGTTCTTTTTCAGTCCTCTTTAGACAAAGAAGTATGAGCAGATGTTATTGGTATTTACTGTACCTGAACCTTTTTATTAAAGTTTTTTAAAAAGTAAAGATTTGCAGCTGTTTTACAAATGTAGATGTTGTGCAACCGTTTCATATTCACTTAAATGTTACTTTTCTATTGTTTCTTCTCTTTTTTATTGAGATATAATTCATTTAACATAAGCCTGTCTTTTATATTTGAACACCTACCTGCTTTCTCCTCTAAAACTCAGGGCCTACCAGCCCTCCACAGGGCCAGGATTTGGGGGCTGTGCTGAGAGAAACCCTTGGTGGCACCTTTGCCCTGGGATCGTGCCTGTGGCAGCTGTCACTCAGAGGGACAGAGAGACCATTCTGTGATCTCTTAGTCAACGTTGTGCTTTTTCCTGTGACTCTAACCTTAGGCAAACAGATGAAAAACAGAGCCTAAACCTGGACTAATACTTTAAGCACAGTAGGATTACTTTTCTGTTTTAATATGTTTACTCTGTAATATCGCTGCTGTCTAGTCAATTTATGGTGCATGGTGATTTCCAATTATTTTCTTTTATAATCATATCCAGCAATTTTATTTTTCTCTCCTGAAGATGACAAGGATAATATTTTCCTTTATTTTGCAGCTTTAGGCACTGTGCTAGGTGCTTTGTAGATACTATTTCTTGATCAACCTCAATAATTTTGGCAGGGAGATAGGCATCACTTCCATTTTATAGATGAGGAAAGTAAAGCTCAGAGAAATTGTGTAACAGTTTTTAATAACTGTCTAATAACTGTCATGGCTGTACTAAAGTCCTAGTGTTTTAAACCTGAAGTCCAACACTGTTTGTCATTAGACTAAAGAACTTGACTCTAGTCTTTAATGAATTTCACTTTCTTGGGAAAAAAATTCTTAGCGAGACAAGACTATAATCAATAAAGTATTTTAATACATTGAAATGGTTCAAGAATCATAAATGGTATCTCTTTCTCACCTTTGATCTGGTTGCCAATTTCCACACTCTCAAAATGAAGAAGATGCAGATTAGTAGTTATTAATTCTTCTGTTTGTCTAAATACTTTTGTGTGTGTGTGTGAGTCCATGTGAGTCTCTAGTTATACTCTAGAGATTTCTGATTTGTCTTATCACACTCCAGATGTGTGTGTGTGTTTGTACATATTTATGCAAATACAAATATATAGTCCCTATGCTTCCCTTTAAAATAATCTCAGCATTTCAGGCATACTGTATGTATCTTGCATTTTCCTGTGTGAGATCTTTCCATATCAGAAAAGATAAAGCTTCCTCATATGTTTTTATAGTGGCATTTATTTTCAAATAAAGGTGATCTTCATTCTAAGCATCTACTTAAGCATTCTACATCTATGTCCTCATAAAATCTTTTATAGTAATATTCATAGAAACATCATTTGTCATAGCCAAAAAGTGGGAAAAAAACAAAACAAAGCAAAATATATATCCATACAGTGGGATATTATTTGATAATGAAAAGAAACAAAGCATTGATAGATACCAGTCAGCCACAACATGGATGAACCTTGAAAAAGTTTTATTTTATGTGAAATAAAAGAAGCTAGTTACTAAAGACCACATATTGTGTGGTTCCTATTATATGAAATAAACAAAATATCAAATTAATGGTTACCAGGGCTTGGGGATCAGAGGGAATAAAGAAGGACTTTTAATGGACATTGGAGAAAGAAATGGCAACTCACTCCAGTATTCTTGCCTAGAGAATCCCATGGACAGAGGAGCCTGGTGGCTACAGTCCATGGGGTCACAAAGAGTCAGACACGACTGAGTGACTTACACTTTAATGGGCATGGAGTTTCCTTTTGGGGTGAAGAAAAATGTTCTAAAATTAGCTGGTGATGATGGTTATACAACTTTATGAATTACTAAAATCCTCTGAGTTATTAACTTTAAAAGCCTGGATCTAATGATATGTGAACTATATCTCAATAAAGCTGTTATTAAAAAGTTTCATAAGGCTTAACTTTTACTTCTCATCCTTTCAGTTGTTACCTTTATCCCTGTAAGTGAGTCTCTAATAATAGGACAGTGATACTCTAGAGATTTCTAATTTGTCTCATCACATTCTAAATGAATTATTTTTTGAACAGGCAATACCTAATTCCTCTTTGTGTCTGTGGCTTCTTCCGGGCTGTTTGGGCACACCACTCACAACGGCAGAATTCTATCCAGTCTCTGACCCTGATTGTACCACTTGACTTCCACGAGGAGCCATTGCTCAGAGTGACTTAAGCATAATGTCTTCTTTGGGTATCATTTCAATTTAGAGCTGTCAGGCTGCTGCTTCTTGCAGGGGTTATCTACAAACTATTAATGAATTTCCAGACTCCAGCTGAACCCGCTGTGTTCCTATCAACATACTATTACAAAAATGAATTGTCCTCAGTCCAAATCTGCCATCTGCCCTGAGCTGCCTCTTATGGGACTTGGGGCTGGGCAAATACAGTGTTGTTGCTGTTGTTTTTTCTATCTTCGTTCTCACTGGTAAATACTTCTTACATAATAATGGCTTTTTCCAAACTCTGTTGCCTCTGGATTTTGTATATTGACTCTGTCCCCCACTTTTTTTTTCTCTGCCTTGCTCAGTTACTCAGTTGTGTCCAAGTCTTTGTGGCTTCATGAACTGTAGCCCACCAGGCTCTTCTGCCCATGGAACTTTCCAGGCAAGAACACTGGAATGGGTTATCATTTCCTACTCCAGGGAATCTTCTCCACTCAGGGATTGAACCTGTGTCTGTGACGTTTCCTGCACTGGCAGGCAGATTCTTTACCACTAGCGCTGCCTGGGAAGCCCCAACAGGGAGTGAATGGTAAACATGAGGATAATTTTTAATAAAACTGTTCTAGGGTTTCTATCTGGCAATTCTTTTCTTTTTGTGTAATCCTATTAGCTCAGATATTTGCAGAGAGGTTTGAGTCAGGAATTGAAAATTTTGTATTCATTTTGTTGAAAGGATCGATTTCTTCTATTTCTTGAAATATAAAGAATAAATGAATGCCAGAAATATATTTCTGACAGATTTATCTCATTTATTCATACTTTTTTGTGTGTTTATTTTTCAGCTCTCCTACAAGCTCACGTTCCCCATAACCAGCATGTATGGTTCAATATTTACAGCCTGGAGGATCCTTAAGTAATGAGAGAAGAGTCTGCGGCAAGTGACTGGTTGGCTTCTGTGGAGTCATTGCTCCCTATAACCACAGTGATCCCTGCTCATGTTTTTCTTCTGCTGGCTTACCTCCTTGTTGAAGATAAGGGACGAAATCTTCACCAAATACTGAAGGTCACTACAGAATTAGCCCAGGCCGATTCCTCTCAGGTAAAGCAAGAAAATAATAGAACAGTAATGAAGGAAAAGCTTGACATCGGAATCGAAAATTATTCTTTCTTTGTGGATGATTTTTTATCAGTTTTAAAGTACAGGCTTCTTTTTTCTTTGCTATCTTTATTTTCCCATTTTTTTCCCCTCCTTCCTCTGAGTTGATTTATATTTAGTTTTGCAAATATTTTCTTTAGTGAAAACACTTCAAGTGAGAGTCTACACGGGATGCTAATCTGCTGTTTTTGTTATTGGTGGATTTGCTGACTTTTTAACATTTTCATTAACTCTTGCATCCTGTTCCAAGATGCATGGCTCTTGGTTCTGCTATCAGTCTTTGAAGGTGGAAAAATTAATTAATTCAGAATAAATGTGCCTATATAATAGGCATTAACCCCTTTTTAACTTCTTGGAATTTAATCCTATTTTTATTCAGTCATTTAATAAGCAAAAAAAGAAAAATACTGGGTCCTTGCTATACATAGTATTGATCAACATGCTGGGATATGAAGACAAAGAGTCATTTTTTCTATCTGTACAGTTCTTGGAGTATAATAAAGATGTCAGATATTATTAATAAAGTCCTTCCTCCTCCTTTTAATGAACCATATATTTAGCATGGGCATCTGTAATTTTTTTCAGTTGGGTAGAGTGTCTAAAATGTATTTCCTGTGAAGGGAAGGATTTCATTACCAAGTAGGTATGGTGCTTTTATTATTTTCTTTATCTTAGTGCCTGTGCTTGTATTCCTTTTTAAGCATGGTATGGAAAAAGTCCGTCTCTTTAAGGAAAGTTATATGTTCCTTTTGGAACACAATTTGATGGTAAAGGTGGATAAGTGTGTTTCTTTAAGATGTGAAATTAGTGTATGGGGAATTCTTTTTTGTCCCCAATTTGTCGCACTAATTCCCTTTCGTCAAGTAAACAACTGCTGATAGGTAACAGTTTTCCCTCTGACTAGACCTTTTCTGGTCTGATTCTGCAAGTGGATCCATAACGTACTCCAAGCACCTTTGTCTTGTGGTGTATGAGTAATGTGAGTTGTTTCAGCCTGCTTCCTACTTTATCTCTCTCTTCACCTTCTGTAACAATCCTGATTCTACTGGATGCTTTTTTCACTGTTGACACCTTGTTGGGTAATCTCTTTAGGATAGTAAATGCACAAATAATGCCTAGAGATAATCTGAGGAAGTCATTCAGGAGGTTACCTGACTTGTGTTTGCCACTGGTATAAAACATATGTTATATGAATATGTGTATTGATGCTCAGGAAGTACATTTAGTCTTTGAAGTGTGAGTGTGATCCAGTATTCTTATAAACATTTCTCATGTGTGCCATGAAATGGAAATGGTTAGGAAGCACTGGAGTGACCATCCAGGTTCATTTATTTATTCAGTAAATGTCCTTTAAGAAGCAGTGCTATTGACATAAATTAAAGTAAATATAATGCTCCTATTGATAAATTCTTAGAAGTTTTTAAAGAAATGAGAAAAAAAGGTGTAATTTTTCTTGTTAAGGTGAATGGTGAGGTAAAATGTTTAAATATAGTTACCCAAATTCATGCAGTAGCAAAGGCAATGTAGTTAATTAATAAGAACTTACAAGTGGAGTTAAAGTCTTTTAAAAAGTATAAAAGAAGACTAGAAGTGGGAGATAGTGTTCTTTTCTTCACTTTTCGTTATGAAGTCACCATATCATATCATTTTTCTGGTCTTTATAAATAGAAGGAAAAGCAGCCAAAAGGATAAGAATGAGTATTTTGAAAGCATAGGTGTACCTAACGCTGATTCTTGTTGATGTATAACAGAAAACCATAAATACTGTAAAGCAATTACCCTTCAATTAAAAAAAACAACTCCCCCAAACACACAAAAAGAATGAAAAAGAAAAAGCAAGTTCTCTAATTATGAATAACTGCTTAAAATGGATTCAAATAGATGCATTAGGGTCACAATCTCTTATTGGAGGAGTATTTTCTATTTCTTTCATTAAGTTGACACGACTACATGACATGTATTCTTATTTCACGTGTGTCTGACCTTTCTTACTTTATAAAAAGATAGTGCTGTATTTTAGCAATCATTGGCTCAAATTCATGGGGGAGTGGATAAATACTAAAGAAAAGTCTTAGCCTACTAGTAAGCATGTGCTAAGTTAATAGGTAAGTAAAAGTAAGAATTTAAAGGCTATCTTCTGCCTCTATCTGGGCTTTCTTGGTGGCTCAGATTGTGGAGAATCTGCCTGCAGTGCAGCAGACCTGGATTTGATCTCTTGATCAGGAGCTCCCCTAAAGAAAGGGTAACCTCTTTGTAGAGTTTACTGGCATACAGTATGCCTATCTAAGTATTGTGTTTGTGCAACACCATCATTTATTATAAGAATTCTCCTGTAAAATCTTGTGAAAGAAAATCTTTTAAAAGTTTGAAAGATATGCCAGGTTTGAAGTATGTTCGGTATGATGGTTATTATTTATTATAAGAGACTAATAGAAATTATTTTTTATAGTACTTATCAATGTAAGTTATCAATATCAACTAATAATTTTAGAGTTAATAATGATGAGAAAATATACCTTTTTAAAAGTATAATTTTTTAAACATAGATTTATTAAGGAAAAATTTACATACATTAAATTCACTCTTTTTAAGATTATAGTTTGGTGAGTTCTGACAGTTATATACAATCACATAATCACCACCATAATCAAATAGAACATTTCTATTTGAATCAGTCCAAAAAGTTATTTGATTTATGCATGGGTATTCAATGATTTCAGCAGCATTTGTTGAAAAGACTTTTTTCCATTGAGTTACCTTTTGTTGAAAATCAGGTGTTCACATCTTTGTTGAAAATCAAGTGTACATTTAATATTTTATCTGGATTGTCTCACTTTTTGTAATGTTAAGATTGATCAGTGCATTCACATTCTATAAGCCTGATTCTCATAGTTCCTTATTAATTAGTCACCTAATGATTTTATTTTATTTTTAAATTAATTAATTTATTTTAATTGGAGGATAATTGCTTTACAATATTGTGATGGTTTTTACCATATATCAACATGAATCAGCCACAAGTGCACATGTGTCCCCCCATCCTGAACCCCCTTCCCACAGCCCTCCCTACCTCATCTCTCTGGATTGTCCCAGAGCAAGGGCTTTGAGTCTCCTGCTTCATGAATCGAACTTGCACTGGTCATCTATAAAAAAGTGATTACTATTCTTATCATGCACATTGATGGATCCCCTTCCCCCCTGAGTTTTCATCCTCCATCCCTCCTCACCTGGTTCCCCTGTGGCATGCATTTTCCATTGGGTTTAATACATTTATGGCTGTGGAAGTCTAATGGAGCTAGATAGTCTGGAGGAAACTTGGCCTTTTGAGTACCATTGTAGTTAACTGGATACAGATGATGGTGTTAAAATGACTAGATAGTTACTCAAGGCCACAGCAATAAATCAACACTTGAAAAAAAAGAGTAAGAAACGTTTTTCCCCCAAGTCTAGAAATGCTGTCAGCAGTTACTAATAATCCATATAGTTCTCTTACCCAGACATCATGAGACATAATTTGCAGAAGATATACACTCAGGCCAGGTGGTGCTCAGTAAAAATTAAGTGCCTTTTATATTCTTGGAAGGAATATCTTAGAGTGTTCTGGGGAAAGATCCAAGAATAAGCATTCTGTGTGAATTCCCATGGAGGTCTTGAAAGTTTTAAACACATTGATTTAGTTTAGAGGAAGATTTTCATATCTTAGTCTGTGCTTATAATATATGGGAATGCCATCTAATTCCTAAATTAGTGTTTTTTCTGGAATTGCGGTTGATAGATTCATGTACTTTTTGGTTATGTTCCTGTAACGGTTCCTGCCTTTCTGGTACTGTGAGTAATTTTGTTTCGCCACAATTTGATGTAAATCATTCAGTCTGCCCTAAGAGATGCCTGAATGACAATTGAAGCATATGGTTTCATGGCTCATAAACAGTAATGTCCAGTTGGCCTTATTCTTTCTTCTTCAGAAAGCTATTTCCTACCTCTGTGATTTGTCCAGATCTGGTCATATCTAGTTTGAAATCAGTGGTGTGAATATAAACACAATCTCTAATTAAGAAATAATGTGGATCCTAGGCCTAAATGGGGACATTTTATGAACTTTTTTATAGTATTTAAAAAAATTTATTGGGGTATAGTTGATTTACAATATTGTGTTTCAGTGTATAGCAAAATGAATCTGTTATATATATATATCCACTCTTTTTTAGATTTTTTTCCCCATATAGCCCATTAGGGAGTATTCAGTAGAGTTCCCTGTGCTATACAGTAGGTCCTTATTATTAGTTATCAGTTATCTACTTTATGTATAGTAATGTGTATATGCCAATTCCAGTCTTCCGATTTATCATCCTACTTCTATGGGCTTCCCTGGTGGCTAAGATTGTAAAGAATCCACCTGCAATGCAGGAGACCCGAGTTTGACCCCTGAGTTGGGACAATCTCCTGGAGGAGGGCATGGCAACACACTCCAGTGTTCTCACCTGGAGAATTTCCATGGACAGAGGAGCCTGGCAGACTACAGTCCATGGGATTGCAAGGAGTCAGACACAACTGAGTGACTAAGCACAGTCTTACCCCCAGTAAACATAAGTTTATTTTCTACATCTGTAACTCTATTTCTGTATTGTAGATGAGTTCATTTGTATCCTTTTTTAAAAATATTTCACATATAAGCAGTATCTTGTGATATTTTCTTTCTCTGTCTGACTTGCTTCACTCAATATGACAATCTCTAGGTCCATACATTGGAGAAGGCAAATGGCACCCCACTCCAGTACGCTTCCCTGGAGAATCCCATGGATGGAGGAGCCTGGTGGGCTGCAGTCCATGGGGTTGCAAAGAGTCGGACACGACTGAGCGACTTCACTTACACTTTTCACTTTCATGCATTGGAGAAGGAAATGGCAACCCACTCCAATATTCTTTCTTGGAGAATACCATGGATGGAAGAGCCTGGTGGGCTGCAGTCCGTGGTTCTTGCTTCTGTCTCTTATACACATCTCACCCCACTCCAGTACGCTTCCCTGGAGAATCCCATGGATGGAGGAGCCTGGTGGGCTGCAGTCCATGGGGTTGCAAAGAGTCGGACACGACTGAGCGACTTCACTTACACTTTTCACTTTCATGCATTGGAGAAGGAAATGGCAACCCACTCCAATATTCTTTCTTGGAGAATACCATGGATGGAAGAGCCTGGTGGGCTGCAGTCCGTGGGGTCACACAGAGTCGGACACGACTGACGTGACTTAGCAGCATCAGCAGCAGCAGCAGGTCTATACATATTGCTGCAAATGAAGTATTTCATTCTTTTTTTTTTTTTTTGCAGCTGACTAATATTCTATTGTATATATGCACCACATCTTCTTTATCCATTCCTCTGTTGATGGACATTAAAGTCACTCCTATGTCCTCTATATTGTAAATAGTGCTGCAGTGAACATTAGGGTGCATGTATCTTTTAAATTTATTTTATTTTATTTTTTTTAACTACAGTGACTAGGACTCCAGTACAGTCTCAGATAGAATTGATAATAGCACCTTTTTTAAATTGCTTGTTTTATTATAGATTATTTCAGTAAGTGTGTTGATCATATTTTTTTAAAGTATAATTACTTTACAGTGTTACGTTGGTTTCTGCCATGCAACATTGTGAATCAGTCATAACTATATACATAAATATCCCCTCCCTCCTGAGCCTCCCTCCAAGCCCCACCCCTATCCCATCCTGCCCCTCTAGGTTGTCATAGAGTGCCAGGTTGGGCTCCCTGTGTTATATAGCAGCTTTCCACTAGCTTCATGTCCTGACTATTGTAAATAGTGCTGCAGTGAACATTGGGATAGTGTGTTTTTTTTTGAATTGTGGTTTTCTCAGGGCATATGCCCAGTAGTGGGATTGCTTTAGAAAACCAAAGATCTCCTCCTTACTTTCCTTCACTGAGGAACTTAGCAAATTTTTTGTGAAACCCAATGCCTCTTTCAGACCCTTGGTACTTGCATTCTTTGCTCTTGTTTGTAAGTGGGGCTAGAGTTGTGTTTTTTTGGTTTGTTTGTTTCTTATTTTGGTTTTGGTTGCATTTACAACTCTGAGGATTTTTGCTTTCTTTTTATCTTTTGATTGTTAAGTCTAGCTAGAGGTCTTAATGAAAGAATTACAACCTTTGATAATTTTATTGTATCCTTTGTAATGTTTTCAGGGCTTTTTTGTTGGTGTTGTTTTGACAGCATACCCATGTTTGAGCCATTTAAATCACTTATGAGGCCCAGGATGTGCTGGTCTTTTAGAAGTCGTAGATTATCAAACAGTAAAAAGTTGACTTTCAGGGCAGAATCCTGTGATGGTTCTACTCTGGGTCATTAGCCATATTTTAACATGGAAAATGAATAGGAAATGTGTGAAATTTAATGGTCTGTAAGTTACTGCTGTGAGAAAAGGAGAAAATATATTCTATAAAGGAACTTGCACAAAGACTCTTTGGACACATTGCATTCTGTTCTGTTGTCACTGAATTCTATGAATCGCTGCCCCACTGAAGTCAGCCTGCTTCCTGTGTTCTTCACACCAGCAAAAAGAAGCCAGAGTGTACAGTACTTTTAATGAAGAGCTTTCCAGATAAGAAATGCTGTACTACTATTCCCTTGTAGCCTTAGTATCGATTATGCCTAGAGCAAAATTGGGATGAGCCTGTCAGCATGAAACAATTAGACAAAGAGAAACACAGACGAAAATACAAGGTCAAGTATCTACTCCATCCTGTGGCAATATATTTATTTATTCTTTATAAACCCCACATAGATATCTGTATGATGAAATGTTTTTAACTGGCATTTAAATTTTTAGATATTTTTTCAGGTTTTATTTTGCATGAAGCCAAGTT
>SJYC01129009.1:0-28555 GCA_006408675.1 Madoqua kirkii | reverse complement strand
TTTTTTTGCAGCTGACTAATATTCTATTGTATATATGCACCACATCTTCTTTATCCATTCCTCTGTTGATGGACATTAAAGTCACTCCTATGTCCTCTATATTGTAAATAGTGCTGCAGTGAACATTAGGGTGCATGTATCTTTTAAATTTATTTTATTTTATTTTTTTTAACTACAGTGACTAGGACTCCAGTACAGTCTCAGATAGAATTGATAATAGCACCTTTTTTAAATTGCTTGTTTTATTATAGATTATTTCAGTAAGTGTGTTGATCATATTTTTTTAAAGTATAATTACTTTACAGTGTTACGTTGGTTTCTGCCATGCAACATTGTGAATCAGTCATAACTATATACATAAATATCCCCTCCCTCCTGAGCCTCCCTCCAAGCCCCACCCCTATCCCATCCTGCCCCTCTAGGTTGTCATAGAGTGCCAGGTTGGGCTCCCTGTGTTATATAGCAGCTTTCCACTAGCTTCATGTCCTGACTATTGTAAATAGTGCTGCAGTGAACATTGGGATAGTGTGTTTTTTTTTGAATTGTGGTTTTCTCAGGGCATATGCCCAGTAGTGGGATTGCTTTAGAAAACCAAAGATCTCCTCCTTACTTTCCTTCACTGAGGAACTTAGCAAATTTTTTGTGAAACCCAATGCCTCTTTCAGACCCTTGGTACTTGCATTCTTTGCTCTTGTTTGTAAGTGGGGCTAGAGTTGTGTTTTTTTGGTTTGTTTGTTTCTTATTTTGGTTTTGGTTGCATTTACAACTCTGAGGATTTTTGCTTTCTTTTTATCTTTTGATTGTTAAGTCTAGCTAGAGGTCTTAATGAAAGAATTACAACCTTTGATAATTTTATTGTATCCTTTGTAATGTTTTCAGGGCTTTTTTGTTGGTGTTGTTTTGACAGCATACCCATGTTTGAGCCATTTAAATCACTTATGAGGCCCAGGATGTGCTGGTCTTTTAGAAGTCGTAGATTATCAAACAGTAAAAAGTTGACTTTCAGGGCAGAATCCTGTGATGGTTCTACTCTGGGTCATTAGCCATATTTTAACATGGAAAATGAATAGGAAATGTGTGAAATTTAATGGTCTGTAAGTTACTGCTGTGAGAAAAGGAGAAAATATATTCTATAAAGGAACTTGCACAAAGACTCTTTGGACACATTGCATTCTGTTCTGTTGTCACTGAATTCTATGAATCGCTGCCCCACTGAAGTCAGCCTGCTTCCTGTGTTCTTCACACCAGCAAAAAGAAGCCAGAGTGTACAGTACTTTTAATGAAGAGCTTTCCAGATAAGAAATGCTGTACTACTATTCCCTTGTAGCCTTAGTATCGATTATGCCTAGAGCAAAATTGGGATGAGCCTGTCAGCATGAAACAATTAGACAAAGAGAAACACAGACGAAAATACAAGGTCAAGTATCTACTCCATCCTGTGGCAATATATTTATTTATTCTTTATAAACCCCACATAGATATCTGTATGATGAAATGTTTTTAACTGGCATTTAAATTTTTAGATATTTTTTCAGGTTTTATTTTGCATGAAGCCAAGTTTATACCCAGAAAAGCAGTCCTGTGTCAGTTTCTTACCTTTCCTGAGTTCCTGAGCACTCATAGTAGGCTGAGTTTCTTCTAAGAAGACTCCAGAGTATGAATTGCTTAAAACTCTCACTGATAGAATTGTTGTGATTTTTCAGTTTAACCCTATATCACTGTGACACTCACTGGCTTACAATAGACTGAAACAAAAGCCATTTGTCTTGTTGTGTCAGTGAACAGTGAGTAATAGAAAGGATGCGGGTGGAATTTGATGAGCATGGGGCCTGGAACTGCATTTGTAACCGCGGAGTCTGTCTGCTCTGGATTGACTGTTAGTTAGCAGTAGCTTTGTATTCCTCTTTAAACCTGCTTGGAATGGGCTTCTAGTGTTGGCGCAGGACTCAGAGGGTAACAGATTTTGTGGTAACTTTGAATTTCATAACAGGCATGCGGAATTCTTCTAAAGGAGGAAATACATGAAGTCCACCACTGCCAGAATATATTTTTTCTTATTTAGCCAGAGGGCAGGGAAGGAAGAAGAAGGTATTGGCCCCCTGCCTACTTGTATCATGGCCAGACACCTCTCCTACCATTTATTCTTCAGCCCCTCAGTAGTCAGCCCTTCACGTGCCTACTGGCCATCTGTATGACTTCTTTAGAGAAATGGCCTTCTAGTGAACAAAAATGTAAGTTGTTGTAGTCCCTTTATTTTGAAAACTAACTTTTATAAAATGTTGAGAAAAATCACACCTTAGCTTTTAAGTTTGAAGTATTTAAAAGGTTTAATAAGATATGTTGTTCATTTAAGAGCTTGAAAGGGCATTAAAGAATCATTTAGTAAGTAGTCATGAAGAACCTCTTTGGGCACACAGTTTAATTGGAACTTGGGATACAAAAATAATTATTGGTGGATTCACAGTGCATAGGGAAGATGAACAGTATACAGTTAGAATATTCTGGATACGTGCTATGATGCAGAGAAGCCTACATGGTTGCAAAGGCCCAGAAAGCAGTGGCTAAGTCATAATAGGATACCTGGAATAGGTGATTCATGAGCTGTTGCTGAACAAGTCCAAGAAAAACAAACATCTTTGAAATTAACTTGTAGAGTCTTATTGCTTGTTTCTATTATAAATGAAGTGCTACTTTTTAATATATGACACACAATCCTTTTTGAGTGCTCCTGTTGGGCAAAAGGTGGGAATAAATAAATTTTTGGAGGTACTGGATTGTTTTATGTGGTGAACCATAGGTTCATTAGAAATACCTTTCTACTTTAGATTTAATTTTCTTGTAAAAGAAGGTAAAGGGAAGTAAAGGAAAGCTGTTGATACTTCATCACAATTATAGCTACTCTCTGATAGCTGTAATTGAGATGATGGGCCATGATTTGCTGGGTTTAGGGGGAAAGGTTTACTTCAAAATTACTAAAGTTTAACAACTATGTGAGCTCCATCACTGGAAGTCTTCAGACTTAATGCTATTCCTCTGTCTTTTCAGCATACTGGGGTTCTACCTTACTAGTGTTGTGAGCTTTTCATAATAGATAATACAGTGGACATCTTGGCAAGTTTTTAGAATAGTTGGTATACTGAAATTGGGCATTTTAAAGTCAGTTTACTTCAAATGGGTTAGATGTGGTTACACATTCACTGGAGCCAGACAGATAGTTAAGAAGTGGGATCATTTCTACATGTCGGGCTTCTGGTGTATTGGTTGGAGTGTTAGAGGCCACGTGTCTTGCCACTCCAGTTTATGCACACTGTTGTAGTAGTGGTTGACATCTGCATTTAAGAGAATTTGTGTATTTCTTTTCTCGATCTAAAGAAAACCAACATGCAAAAAATTTGTAATCTGAACTTGTCATATCACAAACGGCATTAAAGATAAATAAGGACAAATTAACCATCCTGAAATGTCCTGTAGTTATCGTCAAAGGAAATTTTCAGTGAATCACAATTAGATTTGGAATTCATAAAAGGAACTCCTCAAGAGGACCCGTGCCTCCCTTGTTTTGCCTCCTAGTAACCTTGCCCAAGGAGAAGGCAATGGCACCCCACTCCAGTACTCTTGCCTGGAAAATCCCATGGACGGAGGAGCCTGGTAGGCTGCAGTCCATGGAGTCTGGACACGACTGAGCAATTTCACTTTCCCTTTTCACTTTTGTGCATTGGAGAAGGAAATGGTGACCCACTCTAGTGTTCTTGCCTGGAGAATTCCAGGGATGGCACAGCCTGGTGGGCTGCCGTTTATGGGGTCGCACAGAGTCGGACATGACTGTAGTGACTTTGCAGCAGCAGCTGCAGCAGCAGCAGCAATCTTGTCCAATTGCTGGGTTTGACACTTATTTTGTTGTCTCATTGAATTAATACACAAATGTATTAGATGTATGTGCCCACCACCCTAGAAACAATAAACTCTTTTCCAATATTTGCATGTGTTTTCCAGACTAATTGAGGAAACAGTGTGGAGTCCAGGGACAGGGTTTAGGTTAGATTACAGTAAAATCTTATTAAATGAAATCCTATTAATTTAGTGTTCAGGGTAATTTTATATAGGCTGAGTTAAAACATAAGCTGATGTTGATGCTATTGTTTTTAGGCACTTAGAGCTTGCTCATTTGCATTGGTACAATGAATGTGCCAGTTTAAAATGATCAAATTAGCTATTCATTAAGACCCATCAGCAGGGACTGGTACTTGGCAACACTTGGCTAATTAGTTTGTTAGAGTATATACGTGACAGTAATCGAATTTTATTTCCTTAACATTTTTCTCTAATCCAGTCTTGTCTACCTTCATTGTTTCTCATAGTCTGAGTTATTAGTGATAATTATACTTGGTGGCATTTTACGGTACTTACGTGTATTTAGTTGTCAAGTTGTATTCAAGCTTTAATGGTGCAACTTGATCTGCATTAAGTGGAATTATCATTTAGCTTGAAATACTGTAGATATCTTGCTTTTATTAGGTGCCATTTTATTTATCAAGCATTTTTAAGCCATTGGTTTAATCATTCAACATATATATATTACATACCCCCCACATGGCAAGTTCAGGTGATACTAAGATGAAAGGACACCGTCTTTGTTCCAGGAATCATAGATCCTAGTCTGTTGCCAGAGGTATTAAAAATTACTTTTCAGTACAAGGTGGTGATTGCCATTGTGTAGGTATATAAATGTCCCTGGAACATATAGGAAGAAATCCACAGGTTTCTCTGATGTAGGGGACTGGAAGGGCGTTCTAGCAGGATGGGAGAGCGTATGCAAAGACACAGATGTGTGGCAGGTGACAGTGAGGTAACAAGACTGCAAGTATTAACTGTACCATATTAAACTAGGATATATAGGGGGAGGAAAATTGATCCTGGAGTGGATACTGGACAGTTATTTGGAAAGAAGATCCTGAAGAACCTTGCAGTCAAGCTGGAGATGAGAATTTATCTAAAGTATTGAGATAATGAAACATAGAGGAGATAAAGTTATACAACAGAGTGTTAGAATTTTCAGTAGGGACCTTAAAATACTAAAATGAGTTTTAATACAGAATACCCTCTAGAATTTGAAGAGTAGTAGGAATAAACCTCAAGGCTGGAGTACTGTTATAATTTTTAGCCTATCAAGGGTCTAGAAGTTAGGAAATGAAAGGTGAGGTGAAGAAAAGGGGGAGGATTCTTGGCGAAAGTTGCTGGAGTCTGCTGAGTCCTACAAGGGCCAGCCCCTTATCTCAAGCCTGTGACAGAGATTGCAGTGAAACTCCATACCCCCCATCCAGCTTGACATGTACCCCTTGCAGCTGGAGTGGGCAGACATTTGCGATGAGTTGATGACTACCTCCCCACCCAAATCTAATGGGAAGTAATGGGCTGGCTGGCTGTTGGGATAGTGGAGACAAAAGAAAGAGTACCACCATGCAGGAATTGACTTCTGTGCCTAGAATTTATTCAAAGCAAAAGATATGTTAGTGTTTCCTATGGATAAAATGTGGGTAGCAGGGGTAAAGCAAGTATAGTGGAATTGTCTTAGTTCATTTTAAAGTTCGCTTAAGGGGCATATGGACTTCCCTGGTGGTTTAGTGGTAAAAGAATTCACCTGCAATCCAGAAGCCACAGGAGATGTGAGTTCGATCCCTGGGTTGGGAAGATCCCTTGGAGGAGGGCATGACAATCCACTCCAGTATTCTTGCCTGGAGAATCCCATGGGTATAAGAGCCTGATGGGCTACAGTTCATAGGTTGGCAAAGGGTTGGACACGACTGAAGCAACTTAGCACTCATGGGACATACAGACCTCTGCTCAAAGAAGCGGAATTCCTAGATGGAGTGGACCAATCAAACTGGAAGAGAGCATCTTACCTGCATCAAAAGTCCAAACAGAACTTAATCTTACAGGTTTGGGCTGCTGACCATGGCACAATAGGAGAATCTTCGAGCAGGGGAGGGGTAGGGACACTCCTAGCCTTGTAGCAAAGGAGTGCTGATGCTCCTCCTCAGAGGAGCCTGCCCAGATTCAGAGATGGGAGGGGAAGCCAAGCATATTAACCTAAATTAAAGGTAGTAAGGTTAAGGGAGCTCCTAAGAATTCCTCCAACTGTCACTATAGCCCTTTGCTGCAGAGATTCTGGATAAGCTTCTCAGTCTCATCAGCAAGGCAGTAAGAAATGTACGGACCTTCTTAGGTTTAAGCTTCTGTGGGCATTGAATGATGCTGAACCATTTATTGTCGTAGAGATTGCCAGATGGTTGTTTCATTTCACACCTTTTCCTCTGGTTTCCAATTTTAAATTTTTTGTGCTTTGCTGAGATTTACAATGGAGTTTCAAAATTCACTTTATCTGAAGTTTTTCTTGGTAATGCCATATTGTCTTTATAATTAACAGTGCATTGTTGAAATGTTGTGAAACATAAAAGTAATTACAATAACCAGTTATGCTCATTCTGTCTCTTTTCATGGGTTGTTTTTTTTTTTTTTTTTTTTTACGATATTAGTAGAATTTCATTTGGTCCACTAGAAAGGAGAAGCCTTATACACATTTCTGTTTCCTGGTGAATTCTTAGTACCTGACTTAGAGTGCTCACGAGCAATTTGATGAGTTCTTAATTAGTTTTTGAAACCAGGGAAGGGTTCAGGCAATTGTCTGTAAGATTGCTGAAGAAAGCCAGGAATCTTTCTTGAAACAGAAAAACGAAGAATCATGCATGTATATATTAGGTCATCTTAAATCAAACCCTAGCTGAAGCTGTAATGACACATGCTGTTCCTGAAAGACTTAATATAGTCCTTCTAATCAGATGAATTGTCTTGTTGTGCAAAAACTGTTATTACACTGTGTGGGAAACCAACCGTGCTGCAGGGGGAAAAATTAAATCGCCTGACTGAGAGGTCACTTGTGAATAGTAACACAAGATCTATTACTGTTATTAGAGACTCTGGAGGACATTCACCCTTTTATGGTCTTTCAACTGCTGGAATGAAATATTTTAGTGGTAAACGACACCCTTCTGGGAGATCTTCCTAAAGATTCATTTTTTGGTGTTTGTAAAAAAAAAAAAAGGTGGGGGTCAGCTGGAGGGGTCTCGGGGGGGAGGGAAATCACATTGTTCCTTTCAGATCACTTTTAAAATGTACTTATTTCGATTTGGTGTGATGACAGTTGCTTTTAAATGTTCCTTATTATACCATTCTTAATCTAAGTCTATTAGCCCCATAGTTTATCTTTTGTAACATGTCATGCACATTCTGTAATATTTTCCATAGGGAAATTCATGATAGCATACAAGCTCAGAGACTAGGATGTATGTGGTTTATGTCAAAATCTGGATTAAGCACTTTAAAATACGTAAAATGAAAAGTCTGTGGGATTATTTTGTTTATCTTTTTAAAAGTCTTTGTATATAAAACATTATGAGAGTATATATTTTAGCTCTGTGTGGCAACCATGCTAAGCATTAATTTTAGGAAATATTTTTAGAAGTGAATGAATAGCTATTGATCTGAGTTGAAGCTTTATAACACCGTTATTAAATTGGGAACCAGAGTACCTTTCCAATAGATTGCATTCATTATAAACTGTCAATCCATTTGTTATAGTTTAGTACCATCTGGAATCTTCTGCCTTTTTGCTGTTTTGCTATATGGTTGCAAATAGTTTTTGTGAGGATGAGAAAGAAATAAGACTAACTATCAGTAGCTTTGCAAATAATTTGGGTAGATTTTTTGTTCATTTGAAGTCAAAGAATTGACTTTTTTCTTCCCGTTATTTGACTGCAGTGTCGTCTTTTCTTCTTCTGAAGCTTCGTTTATTGCCCCAAAGATATGGAGCTATTAGAGTCTGTGAACAGGCATATAAATTCTGTTGGATTTCTCAGTGCCTGCTTTTGTTACAGATATTTTGTTGGGTTCATTAAAACATATCTGTTGAAATGGGGGTTGGTAAAAAGGAATAGAGGGAAGAGACTACATTGTTAGTAAGAATAATACATAGATACATGAGCTTTACCTGAAAATAAGAATCATTTTGTAAAATGGGAGATAAAAATGCTTTTTCAGGTTGCTAATGAGAGGCTTGACCTAGCTGCTGCTGCTGCTGCTGCAGCATCTTGGGGGACGATGAGAGATGCAAAATGCACTGTTGCTAGGCAACTCTCATGGCTGCCTTTGGAGCAGGTTCATATGTGCTAAGAGCTAATGAATCCTCATGTCTGCTCTTTGAAACTGTTCAAAAGCCAGTGAAGACATACCCAGACATTTAACGTTTATAAGTACCTGAACCATTCTTGCCATGCCATTTAACCATTAAAAATTAACTTGACCATTTAGTGAGCATTGAATATTGCTTATTTTTTCAAGGTGGATCAAGATTTCTGCCCTAATAAGTACATTTTCAAAAAGGAGCTCAGTAAGGATGACTGTTTTGATCTATGCTTATTAAATTATCCTATATAAAGGCTCTTTTAAATTTGAATGCTTCCCCCTCAACAAAGTGTGTGCATGTGTGTGTGTGTATGTGTTTTAAACTGCATTTAGATGCATACAGGAAATAGAGAATAGTTCTGCTCAACAGAGGTATATGAGCCACATATACAGATTTAAATTTTCTGGTAGCTATGTTTTTAAAAAAGTGAAAATAAATAGGTGACATTAAGTTAAAATATTTTTTATCTACCTCAATATATCTGAAATATTATTTCAGTATATGATCAACATATTCATATACATCTTTGGTGTGAAACTTCCCAAATCTGGTGTGTATTTTACCCTTCAGCACATCTCAGTTCACACTCACTACCTTTAAGGGCTCCTTAGCCACATGTGGTTAGCAGCTACTGGATTGAATAATACACATGTACAGTAAAAAAGAAAAATCCTAGTGTTCATTTCTTTGATATAAGTATACCAAGGATTTGGGAGAAGACAATGGCACCCCACTCCAGTACTCCTGCCTGGAAAATCCCATGGATGGAGGAGCCTGGTGGGCTGCAGTCCATGGGGTCGCTGAGGGTCAGACACGACTGAGCGACTTCACTTTCACTTTTCACTTTCATGCATTGGAGAAGGAAATGGCAACCCACTCCAGTGTTCTTGCCTGGAGAATCCCAGGGACGGGGGAGCCTGGCGGGCTGCCGTCTATGGGGTCACACAGAGTCGGACACGACTGAAGCGACGTAGCAGCAGCAGCAGCAGTAGCAGCAGCATACCAAGGATTTAGAATACTCTTCTTATTGATCTTACTTGGCTAAAATAGCATCACAGTCTCTGCAGTGGTTAATAAAAACCTGAAATAGTTAAGAACAATAATTCTTAAAATGGGGCTTTTCAGAGAGGTACTAAGGGTGATAGAATGTCAGGCAGATCTTTTTGAGGTGGAAGTAGTCAGTCTCAAACAGTATGTTAATTTTTCTTCCTCATTAGGTCAGCTTTGAGTTTAATTCAGCTCTCATTTACTGAGTATTTGCTGTATGTATGGTCTTGGGTAAATTCAAAAAGAATAGGAACAGAGTTGTTACGTATAAGGCGTTCACAGACTACGATAGGCAGCAGTCTTGAGAATGAATAACTGTTACCCAAAGTATACTGAAATAAAGGTGTTTACAAAGCTAGAGTGACAAACAGGGCTTAGGGTATTCTTTGCCTAGAAAAGGACAAACATTTAGAGCTTTTTTAGACACTCTTCATGGTTGCGCATGTGTGCTAAGTGCTTCAGTCATGTCTGATTCTTTGTGACCCCATGGACTGCAGCATGCCAGTCTCCTCTGTCCATGGGATCCTCCAGGCAGGAATACTGGAAAGGATTGCCCCTCCTCCAGGGGATCTTCCTGACTCAAGAGATTTTTGTCTCTTGCATTGGCATGTGGGTTCTTTACCACTAGCACCACCTGGGAAGCCCCTATTTTTCATGGTTAGTACATGAGAATTATCATTTTGATAAAGATTGAACACATACAAGGTTCCGTAAGCCAGAAGGACTAGATTGTCTTGAAAACTAAGTTGAGCAAGAAAGCGGAGAGAAACATAATCAGATTTTGTTCCAAGATGGGCTTCATCTTCTTTGGACAGAAAGTCTGCGGTCTGTCTCATTCCTCCACTGAGCCTTCGCTGGGTTCTAATGCTCCCGCGTCTACTTCCTGCTATTCTACGTACTAGTCCATAGCTTCTGGTCATTTAATGCAAATTCAGTCCCATCAGATACTGAAAGACTGCTGAAAAGAAATTTAGTAAAACAACATTACTATTTAAATTACATTTATTAATATAAATAAAAATATTTTACTGAAGTAATATTCTTGTAATATATATTTGTAGTATGTATCCAGACAATACAATAGTATGTCCAAGTAGTCATAAACAAATACATTTGTCTTAAGGCACTTTCTTCCCTCTGAACCACCCACAGTATATTCACATAAATGAATACAAAGCCGTTGAGTTACACTATATATTCCTTTGCGGTTTGTGTCTTTCTCTCATTAATACAGTATAGTTACCTGTCTGTGCTAGTTTGTACAGATCTAATTTATGGTGTTTGAAGGTTGCTGATGTTCTGCAGGGTATCAACAGCTTAATGTATGTCATTGTTTCTGTACTGATATTTAAGTTGTTCCTGTTTTTGTTGTTATTGCTGCCATTACAGATAATGTGATAGCAAACATCTGAAGAATTTTTGGGCACTTCAGCCTTTTATGATAGCACTGTTCAACACAGAAATTTCTGCAGTGATGAAATTGTTCTGTAATCTGTGTTTTCCAATATTTTAGTCACTAGCCACTTGTGACTTTTGTGCACCTGAGATTTGGCTAATGTGACTAAAAGACCAGAGTTTTAATCTTATTTAATTTTCATTAATTTCAAATGTAAGTAGCTGTTTGTGGAAAGTGACTATTGCATTGGGCAGCCCAGTGCTAGAATTTCTCCTTTCCTTGGAAAAAAAGCATGTGTTCATGCTAAGTCGCTCCAGTTGTGTCCAACCCTTTAAAACCCCATGGACTGTAGCCCGCCAGGTTCCTCTGTCCTTGGGATTCTCCAGGCAAGAATACTGAAGTGGGTTACCGTGCCCTTCTCCAGGGGATCTTCCTGACCCAGGATTTGAACCTGTGTCTCTTGCATCTCTTGCATTGGCAGGCGGATTCAACCACTAATTCAGCTTGCCACCTGGGAAGCCCATACTATTTGTATTTTGCAGTTATCAAAGTTTGAATTGCTGTTTTCTTGTTCTTATATCTTCATTTCTGTCTATAGAAATTATTTTCTATGCTTTTAACCCTCAAAGTTGAGTTTGGCTTATTCAGTCAATAATGATGGAAATTTTAATTGTGAGTTCCTTGAATCAACTATAAACTACTTGAGAGCAGGCTCTGTCTTTTCTCAGCTCTGTTGTTAAAGCTTGACACAGCACCCAGTGTGCAGTTGTCCCTCAAATGTTTCTGACTGTTAGGTATATAACTCATGGGAGGATTTACTGTTGTTATTGATTGAGAAATACTCTAGAAGTTGCTCTTTAAAAAAATTCTACATAACATTTGTGTTTTCTTCATTGCTAGTTTCTTTTAAGGCAGAATATGAAATGCTTCTGGGTCAGGAGTCTCCAAGACTGTGCTCTGGCTTGTTGATTTGCTTTAAGGACTCACAAGACCCATCATCTAGTTCCAGATACAACTATGATTTATTACAGCTAAAGGGTAAAAGCAGAATCAGCAAAGGAAAAGGTTCATTGGGTGAAGTCCAGAGGAAACTGGGCACAAGTTTCCAAAAATCCTCTCCTAGTGGAGTCGCACAGAATGTGCTTAATTCCTCCAGCATGGAATCATGACAGCACATGTGGAGTGTTGTCTAATATGGAAGAGCATTAGAGACTGTGCCCAAGGGTTTTACTGGGGGCTGGTCAGCTCAGGCTTGAGCTTCCCTGGTGGCTCAGCTGGTTAAGAATCCGCTTGCAATGCGAGAGACCCGGCTTCAGTCCCTGGGTGGGAAGATCCCCAGGGGAAGGGAATGGCTACCCACTCCAGTATTCGGGTCTGGATAATTCTGTGGACTATGTAGTCCATGGAGTCACAAAGAGTTGAACACAACTGAGCGACTTTCACTCACTCAGCTTAGGCACAGCATTAGCATTGCAACTGTCTGTACAAATAGTTTAGGGACATTTGTATCAATAAAGAATGGTAGGAACCTTCCCCAAACCCACTTTCTAAGATCTACCCAACGCCTAACTTTGCAAGGTGGCTTTTTAAGGATGACATTCTCAAGCCTGCTATGTTAACTCTTTTCTGCTCAGATATTTGCTTAAATTTTGATTAATTGAAGCTATGTTTTATATTTTAAATAGTAGGTCCTGGCAATTTCTTCTACTGTTCTTTTTAATATTTGAATATATAAATATATATACCTCAAGCAACTTCTCAATAGATGGTTATCATTCTCTTATTGAGCACCTCTGGTTACAGAAAACTTAACTGCCTTCTAAGGCATCCACTCTATTCTCTAAAAATTTCTTTTCCATATTAAACTCAAATATGCCTTTCAATTTGAACCTTGGAATTACATGCAAAACCTAGTTTGTCTTTTACGTGTTAACCCTTTAAATTTCATAGGTAACTATTGCCTGTCTTCAATTCTTCTATAGTACAGGAAAACAGAGTTTTCTGTTTCTCTTTGTCCCTTTTCCTTTGTGGTTATAACAACAAATTCTATTTATAATATTTTTTTCTGGGATATATTTTCCATATTGTATGATGTTTTAATGATAAGAAAGTTTTTTTTAATTGTTTTGCTTTTTTCTTTTAAGCTAATTTACTATGACATAATGTTGTATGTATATTGGAAGGAAATCTTGTCTCCTACATTTTATTGAATTTTTGATTTTTTAAAAATACATTTATGTGATGAGACTCCTAGATTAGGAGATTTTTAATGTTTTATATTTTTTAAAATTTCAAGCATAATCAAAAATGGATGGGTAGTATAATAAACCTGTTTGACTTATCCCTTAGCCTAGCAGTTATCATTCCCTAGCTGGTCTGTATCTTCTGTACCCTCCACTCTCCAGTCCTCAGCTCAGAAATGTTATTTTGAAGTAAATCTCAGATTAGAGCTAAACTTCTTAAATAAAATCTGAGAATTTTCTCTTTAGAAACATTGTGTCATGGCCTTTTGCTCCCCCATAATTGTGTGAGAATGTCTGTCTCACTGTATCTTTACATTGCGTTTTAGAATTTTAAAATATCTCAAACTTCAGTATGTGAGGAAACTATCTTGTTTTCATTTTCAATTTTAAAAATTAGTAGTGAGATTTAAAGTTTTTATTCACTGCTTTTGTTTTTCTCTTTGAATTTTAGATATGTATGCTTTGTCCATTTTGGAGGGGGTGGATTCTGTATTTACTTAGAATCCTTACATTCTTTAAAGTATCAAATCTTTGATTGAAAATTGTATATGTGTGTGTTTTCTTTTTTATAACTATTAGTCAGTACTTTCCTGTATGGTATGAGATTGGGTTAGTTTGACTGGGTGTAGAATTCTGCATTTGGAGCCATTTTTTCCCAAAATCTTGTTTGTTTTCTTCCATGGGTTCTGTAGCTTGAAGTACTGCTATGAAGAAATCCAAAGTTATGCTGATTCCTGAAATCCTGAGTGTATGTTTCTGTGAATCTAATGTTGGTTTTTATTTTTCCTCTCTGGAAGCTTTTAGAATCTTCTCTTTGCCCTCATACTCTATAATTTCAGTGAAGATGTGTATTGGTGTGGACCTTTTTCATCTGTTGAACTGGTAATTGATAGCTTTTTTAAATGTGGAAATCAAGGCCCTTGAATTCTGGGGAATTTTTTTTTATTATTTGGTCATTAATTTCTTTCCCTATACTGATCTGCTCTTTCTTTCTGGAACTTCTCTTACTTGGACCCTGAATTCTGTACTGGTCTTACATTTTTCAGGGCTTCCCTGGTGGTTCAGAGGGTAGTTCTACTGTTCTTTTTAATATTTGAATATATAAATATATATACCTCAAGCAACTTCTCAATAGATGGTTATCATTCTCTTATTGAGCACCTCTGGTTACAGAAAACTTAACTGCCTTCTAAGGCATCCACTCTATTCTCTAAAAATTTCTTTTCCATATTAAACTCAAATATGCCTTTCAATTTGAACCTTGGAATTACATGCAAAACCTAGTTTGTCTTTTACGTGTTAACCCTTTAAATTTCATAGGTAACTATTGCCTGTCTTCAATTCTTCTATAGTACAGGAAAACAGAGTTTTCTGTTTCTCTTTGTCCCTTTTCCTTTGTGGTTATAACAACAAATTCTATTTATAATATTTTTTTCTGGGATATATTTTCCATATTGTATGATGTTTTAATGATAAGAAAGTTTTTTTTAATTGTTTTGCTTTTTTCTTTTAAGCTAATTTACTATGACATAATGTTGTATGTATATTGGAAGGAAATCTTGTCTCCTACATTTTATTGAATTTTTGATTTTTTAAAAATACATTTATGTGATGAGACTCCTAGATTAGGAGATTTTTAATGTTTTATATTTTTTAAAATTTCAAGCATAATCAAAAATGGATGGGTAGTATAATAAACCTGTTTGACTTATCCCTTAGCCTCAGCAGTTATCATTCCCTAGCTGGTCTGTATCTTCTGTACCCTCCACTCTCCAGTCCTCAGCTCAGAAATGTTATTTTGAAGTAAATCTCAGATTAGAGCTAAACTTCTTAAATAAAATCTGAGAATTTTCTCTTTAGAAACATTGTGTCATGGCCTTTTGCTCCCCCATAATTGTGTGAGAATGTCTGTCTCACTGTATCTTTACATTGCGTTTTAGAATTTTAAAATATCTCAAACTTCAGTATGTGAGGAAACTATCTTGTTTTCATTTTCAATTTTAAAAATTAGTAGTGAGATTTAAAGTTTTTATTCACTGCTTTTGTTTTTCTCTTTGAATTTTAGATATGTATGCTTTGTCCATTTTGGAGGGGGTGGATTCTGTATTTACTTAGAATCCTTACATTCTTTAAAGTATCAAATCTTTGATTGAAAATTGTATATGTGTGTGTTTTCTTTTTTATAACTATTAGTCAGTACTTTCCTGTATGGTATGAGATTGGGTTAGTTTGACTGGGTGTAGAATTCTGCATTTGGAGCCATTTTTTCCCAAAATCTTGTTTGTTTTCTTCCATGGGTTCTGTAGCTTGAAGTACTGCTATGAAGAAATCCAAAGTTATGCTGATTCCTGAAATCCTGAGTGTATGTTTCTGTGAATCTAATGTTGGTTTTTATTTTTCCTCTCTGGAAGCTTTTAGAATCTTCTCTTTGCCCTCATACTCTATAATTTCAGTGAAGATGTGTATTGGTGTGGACCTTTTTCATCTGTTGAACTGGTAATTGATAGCTTTTTTAAATGTGGAAATCAAGGCCCTTGAATTCTGGGGAATTTTTTTTATTATTTGGTCATTAATTTCTTTCCCTATACTGATCTGCTCTTTCTTTCTGGAACTTCTCTTACTTGGACCCTGAATTCTGTACTGGTCTTACATTTTTCAGGGCTTCCCTGGTGGTTCAGAGGGTAGAGCATCTGCCTGCAATGTGGGAGACCTGGGTTCAATCCCTGGGTCAGGAAGATCCCTTGGAAAAGGAAATGGCAACCCACTCCAGTATTATTGCCTAGAGGATCCCATGGACAGAAGAACCTGGTAGACTACAGTCCACTGGGTCACAAAGAGTCAGACAGGACTGAGCGACTTCACTTTCATTTTTCTTTTCTTTCCCTTTTTTCTTCTCTCTACACTTTTACTTCACTTTCAAGGTGATTTCCTTAACATTATCTTTCACCTTTTTTTTTGTTGTGCTAATATGTATTTAAATTCAGATGCTCTTAATGTTTTTTAAACGTTCCTCTGGAATTGTAGCCTCATAGTGAGATTTTTTTTCTCTAGGGAGCATGTAACTATTCACTTTTTTTCTAGATTGTCTTATTACTTTTTTTTGATATTTAATTCCTAAATCCATTTGGAATTTTTTTTTTCTTACATAGTAGTGTGTTAGGATTTCTCTTCCCATTAACTAATCAGTTTTTTTAAAAGCCATTCATGGATTAATCATTATCATCTTTTATTTTTTTTTCTGTTGGTTTGCACTGTTTCTATCATGGATGTCACTGTTAGTGTCTACTTACTAACAGTCATCTTTCTAGTCTTATATTTTTCCTTGATGCAGAAGATTAGGCAGGGTAGGAATTTACTAAATCTGTTTTGTGTCTTTTGTGTCATTCTTTAATGATACCCTGTCTACTCCAAGCAATTGAATGTCTTCTTATTCATTGTTGTAAGACATTTGTATCAATCCTTTTTTGTGTTTCTGGCTTTTTCCATTAATTTTATTTCATCCTGGGTGTGAATCTTTTTGGTTAATATAGCTTTCTAGTCAGGTCATTTGTTTACCATTATTCATGTAAATAAACCCTGTTTAATGTTCAGGCTTTCATTTGAGACTGAATTGCAACCTTATACAATTTATGGTACAAAATGTCTACCACTTATTTATACTTCAAAAGTTTTTTGTCAGTGAAAAAGGAAAGTGAGGATTTGGAGTCGTACTTTATGTTCAGCCTGTTTGTATTGTCCATTTAATCTTTTTTTGCTTCAAATATACTATGAATTGGCTCACATTTACCATTGTCAGTCTTGAATAGTTTTTATTCCAATAAATTGATCTGACTGTCATAGCTTTGGAATACTTGAGCAATTTACTATTTTAATAAATTCAAAAACATCGACTCTCTCTAGTTTTATTACATAGTTGCTTACCTCGCTGAGCTGTATTTAATTATATCATTCTTGGAGAGCATTCAAGCTCCTCCTTTCAGCTCTCCAATATAAGACTCATTGCCAGTGACAGACACAGTGGTAGAAATTGACTGTTCTGAATTGAAAGGAAAAATAAATACATTATGCCTTACTTATAGGACATTGGCTTTTAACGTTTGTTCTACCATTCAGACTACGAAAGGTTTGTAGAAATGTATTAGGGCTTCCCTGAAAGCTCACTTGGTAAAGAATCCGCCTGCAATGCAGGAGACCTGGGTTTGATCCCTGGGCTGGGAAGATCCCCTGGAAAAGTGAAAGGCTACCCACTCAAGTATTCTGGCCTGGAGAATTCCATGGTACAGTCCATGGGGTCACAAAGAGTCAGGCTTTCACTTTCACATTTTCATGATAGGAATGTAAAGCAAACTTTTGTTTAGGAAGGAAATTTTATGCTTATAGGAATTTACTCATTATAGTTGTTATTTAGATCAAGTTTTTAAAATATTAGCAATTGAAATAAATTGTGGTTTTATTCCTTTGTCCCACTGGTATTTACATCTAATAGCATGATGATTACTTTTGTCAGCAATTAAGTTTTCTTATACCATTTTCTAAATATATAAATTGTCAGACTCTGAGAGAGAAATTCAGAAGACCAAGGAGACTAAACCTAGAAATTAAGTTTACATAGAGAAAGGTCACAGTTATTTTCTTCCAGGTATTTCAAACTCTTCCAGTGATATGGTACTTGAGTTGATCCATTCTCATTTGTGGTATATTTCCTTGTTTATTTTTTGCTTGGAGCTCCTATGTTGATGAACTTATTTTTCTATGTACTGGAAAACTCTTAGCTCAGATTCTAAAGATGTTCTGATAATATTGATACCCTGGTAACACTTAACCTAAGAGGTAAATTTTTGTGATTCAGAGTTGTTTGGTCAGAGTACTGTCTCTAGGTACTTTTCTTTGCAAATGGTAGGCTTTTAATAATGTGTACCAAATGAACTATCTGCAGCACTATTACAAGAACTATCTTGCATATAGAATTTGAGCAGATAAAGAAATTAGGAGAGGTTTTTGCATTCTGAAAGCACTTATGATATGCTGGGACCTGAGATGCAAAGTTGATGAAGATGTCGCCCTATTTTTGGTAAGCCAAACTGGCAAGTACATGGGCTGTTCAGAGTTAAATTGCTTTGCTCTAGTCCCAACTCCAGTATGTACTACTTTTATTAATACCTTAGGCAAATTATTTGGCCTTTACAAACTTTAGTTTTATCATTTGAAACATGATAATCGTGATTTCTATAAAGTGCTAAGGAGAGCGTTTGTAGTCACTGTTCAGTAGATGTTAGCTGTTCCTCTTAGAGGAGTCATTATGGATCCTATGCTCAAGCTGAATTGGAATAAAGCTAGAGTGAATATCAAACAGAAAGAAGGTTGCCTAGTTGAGCAGTCTTTCTTCCCTTGACCTTATTTGACTCACAAAGGTTAAAGTTCAAGACCGTAAGCCACTTATTTAGTTATAACATTATAATATAATATGAACCACAGAAGAAAAAAGAATTACACCGTGTTTAGATTTCCTTGATGTTGCTGCATTTCTTCAGATTCCTATAAGAAAATGATTAGCTTTTCAGCATGTCCATCAGTGAACTGCTTTGTACTATATTACTGAAATAATAAGTAATATTGTGAGTAGACATGTCAAATAATTTAGAAAGATGGAATTAACTGATATTCAAAAACACCATAGTACATTATGCACCTTTTTAAAAAAAAATAAATTACTTAAAAAAAACTCTTTCACTGTTAGAATTCTTTTATGCTTCTGTTTGTATGTACCATCCTAGCATATTCACTCTTTGTTTTATAAAATTTCACATTTTGCCAAATCACTATGCAGTACCCCCGAAACTCACACATGTACACTAAATCAAGTGCACATCAATACAAATTTTAATTCATGTTTTATCTTTTCACTTCTGACTTAACACATAATGTTACCACTGTTTTATAAATGGCAAATACCTTTGTATACATAAAATTACTTCCATTTTTTTCATAGGACTGTCTTGTATGAAGATATTTCAGCAATTATCTAAGGGAGTTTATAAAATATGATCTAGGAATTCACTTTATATTTAAGATCTAGTTTTATAAAACATAAGTCAGAAAAGTTAAAGAAAACCAGATACCACTTTGGATATTTACCTCTTACTTCCATATGATGAACATGCCTTGAATTTTTTTTTTCCACTGGTGTCTTAATTTGTTAATGTTAATTTATAACTGTCTCTTGTATACTGTTAAAATATGAGCTCTCTCATATCTTTTAAAAAGAGGCTAGTTATAGACATTAATTATATCTCTCATCTGGAAACCAAAACAAATAATAACAGAGCCCTCTATATTTCTCAGTTTAAAAGTGGATAGCACTACTCATGATTTTCATTATGGGACTCTGAAAGATTATGCTGCTTTCTGCGTAACTTGTACAGTGTTGCCCACATGGATATTTTTGTGGAATCCAGAGTAAAATTTTTCTACTCTGTTCTTTATGTGACTGACTCCAGGGAGATGCTGAGTTTTGTCTCTCCTGCTTTTTTCTTATATGATTAGTCCAATTATAGGAAGAAGACTTAACATGATAACTCTTTATCCTATTATATACAGCCTGGAATCTTGTGTTGTTTTCATTTCTTGCAGTATAGAAGGGAGGAGTAAACTGAGATCTGAACTTTCATCCTCATTCTGTCACTAACTTTGTAATTCCCTCCCTGCCTTACCTCTGTCATCTGTAAAATAAAGTTGTTTACCTAAATGAAGTCAACAAGACTCTTCTGACTCTTAAAGAACAATCCCATAAATTCTTTTAAAAATTGTAGTGAAGAGCAGATAACATAAAATATGTCTTCTTATCAAAATGAAGGTATATTGTATACAGTTTTTCGTCTTACAAGGCTGAATTTCTGAACCCACTGAGCAAGTCCCCATTTCTCCTTTATCCTGGCTCTTGATAAGCATATTCAACTTTCTTTTTCTAAGACTGGCTAGTTTAGATACCTCATACGATAGAAGCATGTGATATTTGTCCTTCTGTGACTGGCTTGTCTCACATAGCATAATGTCCTCAAGATTTATCCATATCCATATTATAGTATATGACAGGATTTCCTTGTATATATGCTCCACGTTTTCTTTATCCATCCATTGATAGTATTTAGGTCATTTCCATCTCTTGGCTGTAGTGAGTAATGCCGCAGTGAACATGGAGGTGCTTAATATCTCTTTGAGATCTTGATTTCAGTTCCTTTGAAATATTTGATGTGAAACATTTTTAATTGCCCATGTGTATTTTATCATAGAAACCAACAGTGCCAGATGAAACAAGTTGAACAATTAAAGTTCCTTGACACTCTGTAAAATATTGCAGAAAATCTTGTGTTTCAATCAAAAGACTATTGTTTTAGAATAAGGAGGTAATAGCAACTGAGCAGTTAATATGTGTGTGTGTGTGTGTGTGTGTGTGTGTGTGTGTGTGTGAGTGAATAAATTTTAAGAGAGACTACTGCCTGTACTGATATTCTCAGAAGTGGGATTGCATATGTTACTTTTTAATTTTTTGAGCAACCTCCATATTGTTTCTCATAGTGACTGCACCATTTTCCTTTTTACCAACATTGCTCAAGGGTTGCAGTTTTTCTTCATCCTTGCCAGCAGCTGTTATTTTCTAGTTTACTGGTAATGGCCATTCTAAAAGGTGTCAGGTGATATCTCATCATGGTTTTGATTTGCATTTCCCTGATGCTTAGTGATATTGAGCATCTTTTTCATGTATCTGTGGCCATTTGTAGTTCTTCCTTGGAAAATGCCTGTTAAGTCCTTTGTTCATTTTTAAATTTGTTTATTTTTTGCTATTGATGTTTAAATAGTTCATCCGTATTGATTCTGTTTTTATGGCAGAATAATGTTCTGTCATATGGGTGTACTACGTTTTATTTATCCCTTCATCAGCTGATGGATGTTTGCATTGTTTCCACTCTTTGGCTCTTGTGAATTAGACTGCTGTGAAGGTCCACATGTAAGTTTTTGTATGGTTATATGTTTTAATTCTCTTGGGTAAATACCTATGACTACAGTTACTAAATCATATGGTAATTCTATTTAACCAATTGCAAAACGGACTGACTGTTTTCCTAAGGGGCTTCACCATTTAACTTTCCCACTGGCAGTATATGAAGGTCCTGATTTCGCCACATCCTTGTCGGTATTTGCTATGATATGTCTTTTCAAGTCATCCTATTTGGTATGAGGTGGCATATTATTTGGTTTTGATTTGCATTTATGTCAGGGTTAATGCTGGTTGAATACTTTTTTCCTGTCTTTATCGGTCATTTGTTTGCCTTCCTTAGAGAAATACCTATTCAGATCCATTGCTCTTTTAAAATTGGATTATTTGTCCTTTATTATGGAGGATTCTTGATATATTTATATTCTGGATATGCAAGTCCCTCATTAGATGTATGATCTGCAGAAATTTTCTTCCATTCCGTGGGTTCTTTTTATTTTCATTTTCTTTATAATGTCTTAAAAAAACTTTTTTTGTTGTTGGCATATAGTTGCTTTAAAATGTTGAGTTAGTTACTGGTATACTACAAAGTGAATCAGCTATATGTATACATATACATCCCCTCTTTTTCGGCTTTTCTTCCCATTTAAGTCACCACAAAGTGCTGAGTGGAATCCCTGTGCTTATACAATAGAGTCTCACTAATTATCTATTTTATACATAATAGTGTATATGTGTCAATCCCAGTCTCTCAGTTCATCCCACCTCCTCTCTTCTTGCCCCTCCGCCTCGCCCCTCCTCCCCCCACTATCCATATGTCCATTCTTTGTGTCTCTGTCTCTGTTTCTGCTTTGCAAATACGTTCACTGTATCGTTTTCTAGATTCCACATATAAGTGATATTATGTGAATTTGTTTTCTCTTTCTGACTTACTTCACTCTCTAAGATAGTCACTAGGTCCACCTACATGTTTGTGAATTCCACAATTTCATTCCTTTTACAGTGTCTTTTGCCTGGAAAATCCCATGGATGGAGGAGCCTGGTGGGCTGCAATCCATGGGGTTGCTAAGAGTTGGACACGACTGAGCGACTTCACTTTCGCTTTTCACTTTCATGCATTGGAGAAGGAAATGGCAACCTACTCCAGTGTTCTTGCCTGGAGAATCCCAGGGATGGGGGGCCCTGGTGTGCTGTCGTCTCTGGGGTCACACACAGTGGGACACTACTGAAGCGACTTAGCAGCAGCAACAGCAGCATAGTGTCTTTTGAAGGACAAATATTTTTTAATTTGATGAAATATATTTTATTTTGTTGCTCATGCTTTTGGTGTCATATCTAAGAAGGCTTTGCCTAACTCAAGTTCTTACATTTTAGTCTAAACTCTATTTTGAGTTAATTTTTGCTCAAAAATTATTAATGTAGTATGAGGAAGGAGTCCAAATTAATTCTTTTGTAGGTGGAAATATAGTTTTCAAAATCTGACACCATTTTTCAAAGACTCTTCTTTCTCTATCATGTTTTCTTGGCCTGTCTAAAATCAATTAAGATAAGTAACAAGTTTTATTTCTAGATTCTGAGTTCTATTTCATTGATCTATATTTACATTCTTATTCCAGTACCACAATATTTTGATTGCTGTAACTTTGTAGGACATTTTATATTTGAGGAAGTTGAATGTTCAAACTTTATTCTTTTTCAAGATTGTTTTGGTTCTTCAGGATCACTTGTTTTCATATGAATTTTAGAATTTCTCAATTTTGTTAAAGAGGCTAGCTGGAATTTTGATAGAGTTTATATTGAATCTGTAGATGTATTTGGGAAATATTGCCATCTTAATAATAGAAGGCATCCAATCAAAAAAAAAAAAAAAGCTGGATGGCATCACTGACTCAATGGACGGGAGTCTGAGTGAACTCCAGGAGCTGGTGATGAACAGGGAGGCCTGGCATGCTGTGATTCATGGGGTTGCAAAGAGTCAGACACGACTGAGCAACTAAAGTGAACTGAATCAAAGAATGATTTGCTTTTCTTATTTTATTGTGGTATGCATAGGGATTGAAATATGAACCTGCAAGGAATTTTTTGTGTATTAATTCCCATAAAGTACAATTGATTTTAATTATTTTGTTTTGGAATAACTTCACTGAATATTTCATTATGTTGCTCATTAGAATTGTAAGCTTCTTTTTTTTTTAAAGAATTTGTAAGCTTCTTTAGGGCAGGATAGATCATAAGTATTTTTTAAGAATTAATGTTGTGATTTTAGCACCAAAACCCTAGAGTTTTTAAACATGTATAAATGGATAGAACAAGAGCTCACAAGTAATTTAAAAATAAATAGGATATTAGTGATACTGTGACTTTATCATTAACAACAAATGGCTAACTGGCATTTTTTGTCTTTTAATTCATATATATTCATAGTTTTTCTTTGGAGAAAAATGAAATAATGATTGCTTTATAGATTGACTTCTTTTAAAAGACATAATTTGTATGTTCTTTAAATTCATTTTAGGTACCGAATCTGATTCCAGTTTTGATGTTCAAATTAGGAAGACCCCTGACACCTGTGTTATACAATGATATCTTGTATACTTTACCTACACTTGGTGTTCACAAGGTTTGTATATTAACCAATTTACTTGGGAGCAGAAAGAAAGTGAGGCATGAAGAATACATTGAATTTTGTTTCTTATCATGTGAAATTTTGACCCTTTAATTTGCTGCGATCACTACCTCCTTTGTTGGGCCAAAAGTATTCGTTAAAATATTTGAGAATTAGTTTCTAAAATCATCTTTTCATCATGTTTTCCCACTGATATATTGTCTGACATAGGATCTTTATGCGCCCAAAATTGCTAACTAGCTCCTCCCAAAGGTATCTGACCTCTGAGAAGGTAGGTAATACTAAAGTAAGCTTCTGTTTCAGTCTTTATTTTATAAGAGGTTTTTAAGGTTTTTTTTGTTACCATTGTGATTTTAGTCACATTTGCATTTATGAACCCAAAGTTTCTTCAATGTTTTATAGGTGTGCATAGGACAGATTCTACGAGTAATTCAACTTCTTGGAACCACTCCACAACTAAAAGCTGTCACTTTGCGCTTGTTGACATCTTTGTGGGAAAAACAGGTAAGCTCAGATACACACTTTTGTGGATATTAAGCATGTCCCTTTCACTGAAGAAAACAAATTTTGTCATTATGCATGACAGTGCTTTGATACAGTGATATTAGTGAGTGGCATAGATGATTGCATTGAGAAATTTTAATTTAGTGTTGTACTTTTGATCTATGAAGCTGTCAGTTGTGATTGACTCAGAGAGAAATTGAGAATAGAAAATCATCTTGTTTCCTTAATTTTGAAATCTGTTTTTCCATTTTTGTGAAAAAGTAACAGAAATTTAAGTGATTAGGGCCTTTGTAATTAAAGTGAGATTTTGCCACTTTTTTCCTAGTTTTATGAAATGAACAGTACACAGATCTGCAAGAAAATCTCTAGCAATCATAACAGCATTCTTCTTTGCTGATTAGAAGAAATACATTATAATTTGCAATGCAAATGTAAAATTTAGAGGGGAAAATGTTTCATAGAAAGAGATAATGATTATTCAACTCAAGTTGTAAAATTACCTTTTGGGTGAAACTGCCTTCTTAGGACCGTGTCTACCCTGAACTGCAGCGTCTCATGGCCATGTCCGATGTGCCCTCTCTATCTGTGGGCAAGGAAGTCCAATGGGAGAAACTAATTGCTAAAGCAGCATCAATCAGAGACATATGTAAGCAAAGGTAAGACACACTTGACCCTTGGGAATGTATATCATGATACATATTTTTGCATTTATACATGTATATATAAATGCATGATATATTTTTGCATTTATTCTGCATGATATATATATATTTGTATTTAACCTTTTTATTGCAAGCAAGACACTTGGAAAGATAGTCAGAGTATATTTAAGTAAGAATAAATGAATATTAAGCACAAGTGTCTGATTGTAAAATTTAGTAACATCAGACAATTACATTGAGTAGCAGGCATGTCTTTTCAGGTCTAGTCTTAAATCTAGGTTTAGCAGATATTTATATCTTTTTCTGGATAATAATTTAATGTTGTAATAAAACATAAGATGTTATATTTTGTATTTTTCTATATATCAGTTCCTGAAACCTAAGCAGTGGGTTATAGGTCAAATTGTTCTTTATTATAGTCTCCTTATGTGATGCTTGATTTTTTTGATTTATGAATAATAAATGCTGAAGAAGATATGGAGAAAAGGGAATTCTCTTCCACTATGGCTGGATATGTAAATTGACACAGCTACTGTGGAGAACAGTATAGAGATTCCTTAAAAACCTATGCTTGATTTTTATAAGATGTTTAGATAGAGAAGACCTTATTTATGACTCATTGAATGAAATTAATTGTTAGGAAATATTAGAGGGAAGGAAATGATCTTGAATTCTTGTATATGCTCTGGGGTTTAAAAAGACTTGAAGATATTAGGGAGATACTGCTGCTCTTCTAGGTTATGGGTTAATAGCTAGGCAGGAGTTCTAAGATTGAAATGACACTAAGCAGAGCTCCACCTCATCAGATTTCTATTTTCTTGAATTAGGTCAAAATCTTTAATGGGGAAATAGATTTAATACATTTGAAATAGGTTATAATCTTGTAGTTTCATATTGATTGAACCATTGCACTGTAGAACTCTTAGAGCATAATCCTCACTTTTGTCAATGATGACACTGCGAATGGTACTTCCTGATGCTTTACAATGAATGAGTTGGCCTGGATGCTGATAATACAGATGATTCTTGTGTTAAGTAAAATCTCAGATTAGACTGTATTTAAGCCTTAGCAGTTTTGCATCTTTTCTAAGCTCCAATCTTTTGGCAACACAAAAAATCACTTGGTCTAAAAGTTATACACATGTATCCCAAGACCTCAGCATTTAGATTCTCTTGAGGTATTGGCACGGAAAAAATTAAGAGATGAAAGCTGACATTTTAATTTTACATACTTAAAGCTGAGGCTCAGGAGAGGTTAAATATCAGACCAGATCAGAATCTGTCAAAAACTTATTTAGTGCACTTGTCAGTTACCACCTCAAGATCCTATCAAAATTTTCCATTTTTGCTAAATGATTTCCATTGGTGGATTTCATAGAATTCAGTCAAGCAATTTTTTAATTTACATTTTGTTAAGTAGAGAGAAATAAATCACTGAGGGGTTATAAGGAATGCAGACCTGAGTGTTTTTTATGAAGTTAAAAGCATTCTAGAGATAGCACAATATTTGTGCAATAGAGGAATGAGAGGAAGAAGAGTCAGTGAATCTGGCACAGTTCCTGACATGGGATAAGTGCTCAGTCAGTTATAGTTCATATTATTAACTTTATCATCGTACATTGTCATCATCGTGATAGGCATAGCCATCTGAGTTTGTAACACTACTATAATCAGTCATCTTCTGATCTCATAACCCTGGCGTTACTGGTGATCTCAATAAGGTAAGTCATTTCTTTTCATTACTACTATAGACTTGAGTTTTTGTTGATTCAGACAATAGGTTTTTTTTCTTCACATTCTTCTTTTTTTTGGCTCTGCCACACAGCATGTGGGACACTTGTTCCCCAACAGGGATCAAATTCATGCCCCTGCAGTGAAAACACAGAATACAGACTATATAGGTTTTGTGATTCAGGGAAAATAAAATTTGTTAATAAGTGTCTTCTTTTTGGGGTAATAATATGAAAAATTAGCCTGAAGTTATAGCAGAAATGATGAAGTTGCAAATCTTTAAAAAAAAAAAAGCATATGGTTTTATTGTTGCTGCTGCTGCTTCTAAGTCACTTCAGTCGTGTCCAACTCTGTGCAACCCCACAGATGGCAGCCCTCCAGGCTCCCCCATCCGTTGAGGGTCCATGTTTAACAGGCATGAGGGTAAAGAAAAGCATTAATGTTTTTTATTCAGGCAAAAGACCTTGGAGCAGTAATATAGCTCTTTGACTTTAATCTTGCATCTGAATGTCATTTCTTATAGGCCATATCAGCATGGTGCAGATATGTTGGCAGCTATTTCCCAGGTGCTGAATGAGTGTACTAAGCCTGACCAAGCTACTCCAGCAGCCTTGGTGTTACAAGGTCTTCATGCACTCTGCCAAGCTGAGGTGGGCTTTTTTGAATTGTTTTTAAATTGTTTTGTATAATTTGGAAGAAAATAATTTACAAGGCATTGTGCTTAAAAGGATGTAAGATAAATTCTAGTAACTGAAAGTCAGACTGTTTATATTTAGAGATCTTTCTTTGTTCGGTAGAGTGAAATAAGATTGTCTACAAATTCTCTGTACAGGGGAGTCTTGAAACATGTATACATTCTCTAGAGGCTAAAGAAAATCATGCTTTAGTTTCTTCTTCATTGTTATCTATTCTTGACAATATAAAGTGAAGAATAATGCTTATAGAAGAAATTTTGAGTATATTTGCTTCTTGGTTCTGTGATTAGAGAGCTTTAGAAGCAGAGGAGATGAGGAAATTGACATGGTATCTCAGTTTTATAGATAGCAAAAACTTTTGTTGGCTTAAAGATTGGCAGAAGATTCTTCCTTTCCTGGTGATCATATTGGGTAGGATGGATTAATGTTAGAACTGAGCCTCTAAATTCTCTTCTGAACTTCAGACTGCTTCCAAAAGTACAGCACAACAAAGGAAATCTTTAATGTTTTGGAGAAATGTAGTAATTACATCAAAGGTCATTAACTGACCAAACAAAAATTTTTAATATCTTTATGCAGTCTTGTAAGTAGCTTAATTATTCTTTTTAATGGAGGTTAATTTATAATATATTAGTTTCAGGTGTACAGCATAGTAATTCAATACTTGTATAGGTTATATTCCCTGTAAGTTAATAAAAAAATAATGGCTAGATTTCCCTGTGCTATACAATAATATTCTTTTGCTTATTTATTTTATGTGTAGTATTTTTAATCTGTAGTATTTGTGTCCCTTAATCCGATCCCCTTACCTTCCCTCATCCCCCCTCCTCCCCACTGAGAATCACTTATTTGCTTTCTGTATCTGCGAGTCTCTTTCTAATTTGTTATATACATTTGTTTGCTTTATCTTTTAGTTTTCACATATAAGTGATAACATAGTGTATTTATCTTTCTGTGTCTGACTTATTTAGATAAGTCAGACACAGAATGTATTCATACAACAATATGTATGAATTTAGATTCACACACATTGTTGCAGATTACAGAATTTCATTCTCTTTTATGGCTGAGTAATAGCTGACTGTAGCTCAGATCATGAACTCCTTATTGCCAAATTCAGACTTAAATTGAAGAAAGTGGGGAAAACCACTAGACCATTCAGTTCAGTTCATTCAGTCAGTCGTGTCTGACTCTTTGCAGCCCCATGAACTGCCAGCACGCCAGACCTCCCTGTCCATCACCAGCTCCTGGAGCCCAAACAAACCCTCTCCATTGAGTTGGTGATGCCATCCAACCATCTCATCCTCTGTCGTCCGTTCTCCTCCCGCCTTCAAACTTTCCCAGCATCAGGGTCTTTTCAAATGAGTCAGCTCTCTGCATCAGGTGGCCATTCAAGTATGACCTAAATGTAACCCCTAA